>PVIU01014264.1:0-52686 GCA_004026605.1 Ondatra zibethicus
GTGTGTGTGTGTGTGTGTGTTGGGGCTATCTTAAGAAGCCTTATAAATACATGCTGCCCTATAAACTTAGGCACTCTTCTTTAACTCCACAATGGTATTTTTGGATTTCTTAAATGTTTCATAAACCCTTGAAATGTTACTTGTTTTTAAAAAGCAAGGTTCAACAGAGTTATTAAACTATAAAATTTTCCTTTCAAGTCAGGTTCTGGAAAAAATTTTTAAGGTTAATAGTCAAGGGTAGCAAAAGATAAAAAGACATAAAATACATTATGTTAATAAAATATTTCCACAAGTTCTTTGGAGATCAGCCCTCTGTCCGATGTAGGGTTGGTGAAGATCTTTTCCCATTTTGTAGGCTGCCGTTTTGTCTTGTTGACAGTGTTCTTTGCTTTACAGAAGCTTCTCAGTTTCAGGAGGTCCGATTTATTAATTGTTTCTCTCAGTGTCTGTGCTACTGGTGTTATATTTAGGAAGTGGTCTCCTGTGCCAATGCGTTCAAGTGTACTTCCCACTTTCTCTTCTGTGAGGTTCAGTGTGATTGGTTTTATTATGCGGTCTTCAATCCATTTGGACTTGAGTTTTGTGCATGTGTATGGATCTATTTTTATTCTTCTACATGTTGATATCCAGTTAAGCCAGCATCATTTGTTGAATATACTTTCTTTTTTCCTTTTTACATTTTTTTTGCTTCTTTGTAAAAAATTAGGTGTTCATAGGTGTGTGGATTGATATCTGGGTCTTCGATTCAGTTCCATTGGCCATCCTGTCTGTTTTTATGTTAATACCAGGCTGTTTTCAGTACTGTAGCTCTGTAGTAGAGTTTGAAGTCAAGGATTGTGATGCCTCCAGAAGTTCCTTTATTGTACAGGATTGTTTTGGCTATCCTGGGATTTTTGCTTTTCCATATGAAGTTGAGTATGGTTCTTTTGAAGTTTGTGAAGAATTTTGCTGGGCATTGAATCTGTCGATTGCTTTTGGTAAGATTGCCACTTTTACTATGTTAATTCTACTTACCCAAGAGCATGGGAGATTTTTCCATTTTCTTGTGTCTTGTTCAATTTCTTTCTTCAAAGATTTAAAGTTCTTGTCATACAGGTCTTCCCTTGCTTGGTTAGAGTTACTCTAAGATATTTTATGTTATTTGAAGCCAAATTTGGCAATCTAGTTTCATCCCTAGGATCTACATTGAGAAATGAGAGAACCAAGTTTCACAAGCTGTCCTTTGTCCTACACACACACGCACACACACACACACGAGAGAGAGAGAGAGAGAGAGAGAGAGAGAGAGAGAGAGAGAGAGAGAGAGAGAATGGCATAAATGCATGTATATACATACATATACACACATATACACACACATACCAAATAAAGAAATGTAATGAAAACATTAACAACAACAAACTGTTGATACTTGCTGTCTGTTTAGAATTTTGTTTCTGATCAGGCTTGGCTCAATGTCTTTGAGATATAAAGTCTTTTACATTTTATTAAGAGCTATGTCTTTGAAAATCCAGAGTTGGCATTAAAGACTGTTTAGTGTTACTCAGGAAATAATCAGATCCACATTCTAATTTAAAAACAAAGGGTAGATCTAAATGAAAGTCACAAAAACTTTATTTTTAAAAATTTATCTTTATGTGTACCTAATATTTATATACTTTCTCCACATGTTAGCCCAAATTCCTTTTTAAACTTTTAATTCACAGCATAACTAAGATTTCAGAGTAGAAGACAAAAGCATATATAATTGAGCAATTATAGTCAAGATGTTATCTGATTGATCATTATCTCAGTTCTATGTCCTCAAGTAGTCTGAAAAAGTCCCTGTTGCTTGGAGAAAATCACAGGAAGAGATAATAAGATCTAGATAATCCAAGAAAAGTTTTAAATTTGGTTTTGGGGTGCTGGAAAGATGACTAAGAGGCTGAAAATACTCTTGCAGAGAGACCAAGTTCAGTGCCATTACTTACAGTGGGCAGTGCACAGCTTTGTCAGAGAGACCAGGTTCAGTTCCGTTTTTACACTGTGCGGTACATAACCGCCTGCAACTTTAGCCCTGGGGAATCTGAAACCCCAGTTCTGGCTGTTACAGGCACCTGGACTGAAATACTTATGCCCACAGAGAGACAGACAGAAAGACAGGCGTATGTATGGGTGGACGGGAACACACACACAAAACAAAGAAAGTAGATCTAAAATTATTAATTAATTAATTTGGTGTTTGGGGTTTCAAACAACAGAAAGAAAATAAAGACAGTTAAGGCCCAGAGAAAGCAAGTTACAGGCTCGATTGATAGCTTTGCCCAGGGAATAAAATAGTTCCATGGACAGATAAGCCCTTACTTACCTTAAATAGCCCCAGGCTGGAAAAACTATTATATAGGGGCAATACCTGGCATAGCTATGGGAAAGCAGGGTTCAGTAGGGAACTAGGAAACATCTTTTCATTTTCTGCAAAGAAGGGTGTTCTATTGCTTGAATAGAGGCTGGGCTCCCCTCAAAGATCAATGACACGCATGGTGCCCTAATAAAAGCTCCCCTGACCCCCAATGTGATTTCTTTCCCAATATCAGGGCTTTGTTCTCTAACTTAATTGGTGACTCAGGAATTTGTGTAGTAAACAGAGTTAGTGGAAATGCCCCAAAGCCAAAGGAGTTATTGCCGTCAGTCCCAGCCTTGGGAATTGCCCCACATATGGTACCAAAGCAAAGGATAATAGCGGGAGGACTCACCTCATTGGGAGCATCAAAACTCTTAGACCTATAGCTTACCTCACTACCTAAAATTTGTAGTAAGTGAATATCTAAGATGCTTATAAACTGTAGTAGCTAAAGCAGCTCTGATAGATGACTCTTGTCAAGAATATGTCTTCTGAAGTTTACTGACACCTTGTCAGGGTAGTTAAGGAAGCATCCTACTCAGACTAAAAGAACTCAATAGTTTCTCTCTGAGTTCTTTACCTTCTTGTATCTCCACAGCCTCAGGAACACCTTAAAGACAAGGCCCCTTGCACATACAGCTAAAACGCTAAAAGACTTTCTCTTCAAACAAAAAGGATATCTTAGCTTCTTAAATACAAAGACGTGATCTTTTTATAAGCAAGTAGCTGCAAACTTGCTTTGTGTTTTAGCTATACACACACACATATGTATATATACATATATGTATATATATACACATATATACATATATGTGTGTGTGTAAGAGGAGCCCCTTGTTTGGTTCCCAGCCACCCAGTTACCTTAGACTCAAAATAATCACACAGAAACTGTATTATTTAAAACACTGCTTGGCCCATTAGCTCTAACTTCTTATTGGCTAACTCATACATCTTAATTTAACCCATCTCCATTAATCTGTGTATCACCACAAGGTCATGGCTTACCAGCAAAGTTCCAGCACATCTATCTCTGGCAGCGGATCCATGACATCTCTCTGACTCCGCCCTTCTTTCTCCCAGCATTCGGTTCTTTCCTCCTCACCTACCTAAGTTCTGCCCCATCAACAGGCCAAGGCAGTTTCTTTATTGATTAATGGTGCTCACAGCACACAGAGGGGACTCCCACATCATATTGGTACTGCTGGTACTCTTACAATCCCACACTAGCTTCCTTTTGATCTCTTCTACCATTAGATTCCTTTAAAAAACTGCAGTTTAGGATTTTTCCACATTCTCAATCATCGGTGTATTTTATCAATAGTCAAAGGGAACATGCCCCCAGGAATAACCTAACCAAAGATGGCTCTTCTGGAACAAGTATGGCCGTGGCTTCCCTGGATCTTGTCCTTTCCGGGGACATCAATTGGCGTAACAATGTTACTCTTACATAGGCCTTGTACCATTAATCTTGTAAAATTTGTGTCTTCTAGGATATGATAGTTTTAAGCTAGTTCTTTATGATGCAGCTTCTTCTGCATGTGGTCCAAACCCTCCTCTCCAGTCATCAGGAAAGGATGGAGAGTTAAATGGCTGCCCTCAGGCAGAGTCTGTGTCCCTCATCAGCAAAGACAAAATTATAGAAGACTGATTCTCATCGTTCCAGCTCTTGGCTTGGAATTGGGTCAGAAGAGCCGGATACAGAGAGACATCAAGATTAATGTGTCAAAGAAGTTAGTTGGCAGCAGAAGCAGGGAAATCCCTTATAAATGGACTACATGCAACAAAACTGAATGTGTTCAAAAAAACTCTTTGATTTCTGAGTGTGGGAAAACTGGGTGCTATTAAATAACACATAAAGGATTAGGGTGCTGTGGCCAGGAGCTTCTGAGTCCAAGCCCTAGTCCAGGCGACATCCAGTCTCAGGAGCGTGTTTCCTTAATAAACTGCTTCCTCTTCTATCACTATCTGTGCATCACTAGTCCAGCTCTCCATTCCATGATGCAGAAGCTTGGAAATCTCAGCAGGTGCCCTCTGGACTCAGATCACACCTATAACACCATAGCGTCTGGTGCACATGTTGGAGACCAGTGCGACAGCCACTGTGGTTGAAGCGGAGTAGAACAGAAAAGAGCATGCAAGAAAGATCATAGATAACCCATTTTTCCCCAGATGCACATGATACTTCAGTGTGAGGTTCTCGAAAACCAGTTTGGAAAATACATAGCTTTATAATAATAATAATATAAAAATAATAATTCAAGTTAAAATGTTGAGTCTGCAGCCATCTATGTGGACAGGCTAAGATGGGTAGTCATAGTCCATGTGCTGTGGCTATGATAAATGTCTGTCTACATGTTCCAAAGCAGAAGAACCTTCACTGAAAAGCAAGGTTCCAAGCCTTCTTTGTCACACAATTCTATGAACAGTACCTGGGCAAGATTGTCTCAAGAGAGTTGGAAGGGATGCGTGTGTGGACGAATCATTCCTTGTAGCATGTGTAAGTCTCCAGGGAAGAAGACCTATGTGTTGTCTGAGGACATCTGTGCCAAAGAAGTACTGAGTGAACTAAGAGTAAATGTATGTTTTAATATTGAGCATGCATGCACGCACACACACAGAACACGCACAGATGCACAGACACACACATACACAGACATACACAGACACATAGATACAGACACACACATAGACATACAACGTACATGCACACACATATACACACACACACACACACACACACACACACACACACACACACACACACGGCTCCAGGCTTCCAAAGAACAGGGCTGATGGTTTCTTGTTATGTGAGTGCTGTAAAACATTTTAATGGCAGAAACAGTGAGGCAAAGCTTCTTCAGTGATGCAGAGCTACACTTCCTGTTTGAAAGTGAGGCAGAGATGGGCACAGACAGAGATAGGCAGACAGGCGATAAGAAGTGTTTATGTTAAACTCGGTGAAAAGGCTCACCAGGGCTCACAACCTCACAAAGCTGAACTCTGTCGCCACCTTCAGTCCAAATGGTACATTGAAAGTTCCCCGTCTTAGAAATAGGCTTGGGAATTGGCACTGTGGTAGGCAGAGGTAAGACTGGAATTTTTCTAGGAGGTAGACTTTTTGTTCAGATAGAATCACGGTAAACTATTTATCTATGTAAATGTGAAATCCAAGTTAAAATGTTGTCAAATAATACAAATGCCAAGGCATCAACTTTTTGATTTTTGCTAGCTGATACCCAGGATAACATGATGTCCATTAAAGCTTTATTCACTTTCCTTTCCTTACACCCTCCCCGCCAACCTGGATTGCCTTCACTTGAACTAACATGTGTCATGTATCTGGGGATGTTTTGTGTGTGCTTTGTGCAGTTGTTCATTGGGTCGACAGTGATGCTCAAGTTGGTATCTTAAAATAAGAATCTGGTCCAAAGAATCAGTCAACATAACATTTGAATCTTGGCTTGAACGATTTAGGGGACTTTGAACATATTGCCCTCTAGGCTAAATCTGTTCTAGAACCTCTTGGAACAAATCCCCTAAATGAATTCTATGGCAGATATGCACAGCATGAATACCAGGGCACTCATGTGTGTGCATGCACACACAAAGCACACTATACACATATTTTCTTGCCTACCTGCCAAGTTCCTGAGTGCAACCTGAGAGAGCTTCGTGCTGTGTACCAGTCGCTTTTCCTGTCCCCACGCCCACCGTTCTGAGATGTCGAATAGTGGATAAGATCTCAAGTGTGCCTTCTCCCACACATTTACATAATTAGAACATCTGTGGCCTGGTTGAGAAGATGGTGTGGTTTTCTAGGGAGGAGAAGGAATTTAAGTACAAGTCTTGGGCCTACGACAGAAAAGTCTCCCTGCAGTTCCTGAACTGTATCTGTCAGAAGTAGCTTCTTCCATTTTTGATTTTCGATCGCCCGATACTGTAACATCATCATTCCTTATCATTTATGCCCCGGCAATGCTTAGTGTGCATGTGCAGCCCGTTTATGGCGGTTCTCCAGTTGTTCCTGTCCTGGGCAGTCCTAGATGCTTGTGTTATTGTCGTACCCAAGGCTCCACAGTCTTCTTTATGCTCTATCCAGCGGTTTTTGGTCCTTCCCCTTTGCCTTATCCTGTGCACTCCTCTAAGCAGTGCTTTCTTCAAATATCTGCCATTGTTCATTCTCGTAACATGGCTGCAGTATCTCAAGTGTTGTTGCCGAGTCCTGTAGTTTACTTCCTTCTGTAGACGGAGATGTTTCTTAATGTCATCGTTACACTGCCTTTCTCTTCGCATGACGTCTAGAATCCTCCTGATATGAAACACGGTATCTGCTTTTTATAGTGTCAGGTCTCCTTCCTCTACACTGTGTGCCCTTGAAGGGCAGAGGCCACGCCTTCAAGGTCTTTGTGCCCCCAGCACCTAATGTAAACTTAGCAAATACCAGATACTGAAAATCTCTTTTGTCTGTGCAGAGAATGTGATTCTGCTGGGGCTGCTGATGTGCTTGGGTGGCCCATGGGCACAGATCACAAGAGGAGGTCAACAAGAAGGAGGGATCATTGTTAAAACAATTAACTGGGGGCTATTCTAAGTCATGAGTTCCTACTTCATCACACCAAGGGGCAGCTCTGAGAATGGTCATAGTCTAAGAAAATGAAACTTAGATTAACCAAACAGAAACTGCCAACTAACCTCTAATTAGCAGCTCAAACAATCAGAAACTCCTGACTAACATTTAAGCTGGGACTTTCCACTTTAAGCAATCAAATTTTTCTTCCCCTTGTTTCGAGAACGCCTTCTGAAACTATTCTCCCCACCCTCCAATAAGCCCCCCTTGGTGAAGCCCTGAACACCTTGTCATTGGTGCTACCTGACTCACGAATCACTCAGATAAACTCTAACATGCCTAAACTTATGTGCCTAAGTTTATCTCCTAGCTCCTAACTGAAGGAGATATGCCACTGTGAGAGGGTGAAGCAGGGTCAGGCTACCAGGGAGCCAAAGCACAGAAACTGACCTCTGAAGGTACCTGACTGCGTGGTGAGGATGCAGGGATGAGTGCAGGCTCTGGTGGCATCTAGGTCCGTTCAGGGATGATCATAGGGGCCCTGCTTCAATACCAGATGATTCCTCTGGTGCTCCCAGATACGGCCTAAACTCCTTGGCAAGCCATTTGCAATCGGACCCCACCCATCTTCCTGCTTTAATTTTCAGCAACTCCTCAACCGCAAGCCTTGGGTTCCAGCCACATGGATGACACACCATACCCCAGACGTGCCCGGGGCTCTCCTCCATCACACCGTCCTGAATTGTTGATTCTACATAGAGTGCTTGGCCCCTTGTTCACCAACAGGAAATTTTTTTTCTTTGAGTCCAGGGTTGGATGTCCCCTTGTGCAGCCCTGCTCTTCCTGGGCAGCTCTCCTCCCCAGTCTGCCTGGCACTGCGCTCTCCTTGGGTCATATCCTGAGTGTCTATCCAGAATCTCATGCTCACCTTCCCAGTCAAGAGTTTGTGCCCAATACCCTTTGTGTTCCAGCACTTTGCTCTAGACACTGGTGACACGGAAGAGGGGCAGCAGCTCACCTGTCACTGAACCAGGGTAGTATAGGCTAGAGAGTGTCATGTTGAATCAGGGACATGGGGGATGGGATAATGTCATACTAGAGCAGGGACACATATTTTCTATGAAATGAAAAATTGCTGGGGTCTTTGGACAAAGGGTGCAGCTCTAAACGCTCAGAAGAGTCCAGCCTGATTTTCTGGGGTGTGACCTCCCCTTGACACAGGAACTCCACTGGACCCTGGACTCAACATCCAAGAAAATCTGTGGGTGTCTTTCCAAGAAATCACCAGGCACCTATGCCCCTTGAATTGCGTGTGAAACACAAGTCTTACTATGCCTGCGTCAATAAACCATCGCAAACTCAGTGGCTCGAAACATTAGAAGTATATTATATTACAATTCTGGAGTTCAGAAAAATCTGAAATCCATGTCAGGAGCGTTCTTGCCTTCTCCAATTTCTAGAAATCGCTCGCATTCACCATCACAGATCCCTACTCTGTCCTCAAATTTAGCAGCAAAGTTTACCGTAGTCTCTCTCCAACTCCTTCCTTCTCATGAGGCCTCATATGATTTCATTGGGCCTAAATGAACCATGGAAGAAAAGTCCCTTTTTGCCTTTTAATGTAGCATCATTACAGATTCTGGGGATTAAGACATAGACATCGTTCTGCCCTCCACAGACTCTGAGCAAGAAGGGCTTAGATTGCGGGCACTAGGCTGGACCGCAGCAGTCTCGTGCCTCCTTACCGACTCTGTTCAAAGTAGAACTCAGTACGGGTAGAGGGTTCACTCTCTTTGGTAAGCTGCACCGGCTGCTGGGGCTCAGCTGGGCCACAGAGGAACCAGCCAGGGAAAGCAGCAGCCTCGAGCCTGAACGCAGAGCCCAAGCTTCTCTGGAAGAAGGTGAAGCGGGTGGTTTGCTCACCGCCTTTGTATAGGTCCTCGATGCTCACATCCTGTGGGGAAAAGAGAGACAGCTACGAGATGAGATGATTCTGATTGTGATGTCAGCCCTTGATGCCTCAGAAACTTGCCCAAATGACTCAATAGGAAAGTTTGACTCAGGGACGTTCCTTCTGTAGATCCCAAAAGGTGAGAATTCCCTTCCTGGAGGCAAAGAGAGATAGGGGGCCGGAGAGGGGACGTTCGGGTGCAAAGATGCATTTGCAACCTGACAACCTGGGCAAGGCTGACTGTGTCCTCCAGGATGAGGAGGGGTCTCTCACCTCCAGCTTCAGGGAAGGGCCCTCTCTTGTCTCAACACATGCCAGGCAGCAACTTCCTCCCTGGATCCCCAGGAAGATGGGCACCTTGGAGCGGTCCAGGCCTCGGTTAGGAAGGATACAGATCTTCTCTGGGAGGTAAGACAGAATGCGATTCAGGCAGTAAGGGGACTCCCCAGATGGAAGGGTTTTTTTTGTTTGTTTGTTTTGTTTTTTTTTTTGCAAGATGTGGCTCAGCAAGGAGCAACTGTGCACACCTGGCCTGTTTTTGCATGGAGACTGCAGGGTGAGAGGAACTCTCCAGGACAGGATGAAGCTGCCCCCTTCACCTCTTCTCATTATCATGGGGACAGCATTCTCAAGTCTCTAAAGACATGAGAGAGGAAAAGAATCAAGGGCCTGTAACATGGAGATTGGGCGGGTCCCTGGAGAGAAGCCCCCTGATGCTCACCTGCACTGCAGTTGTCTGAATCAGGGTCTCCCACCAGGAGTTGGCCATTCCGTGTGTACAAAACCTTTTGATGTGCGTCTTTGATTCTGAAATAGGAGGGCAAGGTTAATGGCCTGCCGCCGCCAGGGATCATTGCGTCTTCCAATCCCTGTGCTCTGGGCCACCACACTGAGCCTTTGGTGAATTCTCTATTTCTGGAGAGGAGTGGGGACACTGCTCCACTAAGGGCAGAAGCAGTCTCGATGCCAAAGCAAGGGCAGGTTTCCTAGGCTCATAAGTGTCAGAGGCTCTTGGAAGTGACAGTGGCCAGTTTCTCCTGAAGAGATAGAGATGCTTTCATGGATGTCTGAGTACTTGCTTTGAGACTTGGGTATTCCGGGGACACAGTGAGATCTGGAACCTATCCCAGCTTTGGAACCACTCATTAATGAAGAGATTGAGGATGCAATAAGTGTGATTTGCTTTGTAAACTTAAAAAAAAAAGAGAGAGAACTCTGAAAACAAAGTCTATGTCACTAGACACTCACCCCACTCTGGCCATGGTGAGGTACACTCTGGGTGGATTGAATCTAGGAGGCCAAACCAGAACTAGAACAGGGCCTGATTAGTCACTGGGGATGGCTGTGGATCTAATGACCTGCCTGGGAGGGTAAGTATGCACCAAGGAAGCTGGGAGAAACTGTCGTGCATGCGAAACATCAAAACCATGCCTGTTATTAGCCTAGTTGCCCGGCTGGTTTCAGAGATGCCCATCAATTGCTCTCAGAGCCCAGGGAGCTCCCAATACCTTGGACCAGAGCCACCACCTCCAGGAGCCTGGTCTGGCTCTGCAGCAGCTGGTGATGGCTGTTTAGAAACAGTTCTCCTACTGTGTTTAAAGCGGGCTCATTTGTACACTAAGATCAAAGGTCTGCGAAAATCTTGCCACCTGGCAGGTCTTCTCAGCCTTTGGGAACTGGGACGTGACAGTTCACCTCCTGGAAGCATTCTGTTTAGACGCCACTAAGTTATTGTCAAGGAAGCAGTGTGGTGGTCAATACTTGAATTCCAGCACTTGGGAGGCAGAGGTGAGCAGATCTCTGTGAGTTCGAGGTCGCCCGAATGTACATAGCAAGTTCCAGGCTAGCCAAGGCTATATATAGAGAAACTCTTCTTTCTTTCTTCCTTCCTCTCTTCCCTTTTTCCTTCCTTCCTTCCTTGCCTCCCTCCCTCCCTCTCCCTCCCCCTCTTCTTCTTCTTCTTCTTCTTCTTCTTCTTCTTCTTCTTCTTCTTCTTCTTCTTCTTCTTCTTCTTCGATCCAGGTATCAGTTAAGGTCACTGTAAAGATGCTGCCACTGGGACTCAAGGTTGTCTGAGCTTTGTAAGTGCTAGATATGCCAAGTAAGAGAACACAGAGTCTAACCCCACTCCCTGCTTTTGGGTGGTTGTATGGAATGAGGAAAATTCTACAACCTCTTGGAGCTGCAATTTCCAGATCTGTAAAATGGACTTAGTAATACTCTCCTGACAAAGTTCTTAGTCTGTTATCGGGAAAGAGGGCTGTCGTTTTGGGCAAAGATGAAGAGTTCAATTCTTGCTTCAATTCAATGCTTAAGTTCAATTCAACGCTTGAGTTTGCGTGCACGCGCGTGCGTGTGCATGTGCATGTGTGGCTAGAAGGAACTTCATCCTTTGACTCAGCCCTTTCCACTCTTATGTGTTTCCCCAGACCCCTTGATTGAGAAATCACCAAAATTACTTACATGTAGTATCTTGCCATGGGAAGGGAGCACATTCCTGCCGTTGGGAGTGCCTGGTCTTCACTGGGGAAAAGAAGACAGAGGCTGTCAGAAGAGTAGCGGTGTGTACTTGGGGGCAGCCATGTTGGGACTTAGAGATACCCAGCCACAAGCTGCTCCCCACCTGAAGGCATTGCAGAATCCTCCAGGTCTCCCCAGCCCTCCCAGCTCTAGGCAGCTCTGCCTTTTCCTAATTCCTGGCCACTAGAGCACGTTTAGTCGACAGAGGTGTGAGCCTCTGCTGAGATTCTAAAGAGCAGATTCACCTCAAGAGCCTACCATCTCACTTCCCAGGCCGAGAGGTGGGTGCTCCACAGACAGGGGATAACCTCAGGGCAGATCCAGTCCCATTTCCCAGCCTGGCCTGACGGTCACCCTGCTCTGTCCTCCTTACCCAGCAGAGTGTAAGACACTTAGCATAGGGAAGAATGCCTTAGCTTGGGAGAACAGGCAGAGTCTGAAGGTTAGGAAGCATTACTACTGGGATCAGGGACGGCTGACATGTGTGTGGAGTTGGTCCACACACCTCCCTCTCTTTTTTCTTCCAGGTGAAAATCAGAACAGGATTGACATACAGAGATTCACGCTTTTGAAAATGAGCACCCTGACTTCAAGAGAGTGACCTACATAAACTCCAGGCCACAAAGCTTCCCAGGACTGTGTTCCTTCCTGGAGGAGCATCCTAGCCCAGAGCTCCTCCCTAAAGTGATCACCCAGAAAGTCCAATCCAGAACAGCACACAAGAAACTCAGGACAGACCAAAGTAGGAGAACAGCTCCCAAGAGTAAATGCAGGGGTGTCTGGGCCTACCAAGTAGATCTCATTCATCCTGAGCAGGAAGGGGGATTAAAAAAAAGAAATCTTTATGTAAGAGAGTAGAAAATGGGATAAAAAAGAAGAATGCGGGAAGACATGGGACTTGGAGATGGGAGAAGTTATACTGAGGGAGGCAGGTAAGGAAGACGAGACTGATGCTGGTGACGGCATTCAGACCACCACGGTGTCACTGAGATCCGTGGTCTGGTAGTATAAGAAATGCAGCTGTAGCCCAAGTGGCTTTTTTCCTGGAAGGCAACTGGGCAAAAGTTTAAGACCTGCTGAGAGTGAAGAGTAACAGGACACTGATGAGGATGAAGACTCCGCACAAATGCTGGCGTTACGGACCGGGCTCCAAGCAGCCTGTCTAGTCTGTGATTGCATATGCTGTTGCCATGTTCCAGGGGAAGTTCCAAATTGTTTAGTTATAAAATGGTTTAACTGAATATTTCTGCAATGTTGGGAAATTGGGAATGCTCTCCATGTCCAATATAGGCCATTGACTGAAAGGGAATGACAAATCCAGTAAATATGAAGCATATGCTCATCAGTGATGACATTTATGGCATAAAAATTTCCAGATATATGAAGTGAAAAAGGTAGGTTATAAATAACGTCCACACTAAAATTCCAGTCAATTCATAGGCATGTGGAGATACACACACGGGAACAAAGACCGCTGGTGCTCTCTCTTGCAGCACTCAATCATGGCTGGCAGGATCATCAATGATTGTTAATATTCCTTAACATTTTCCTGTAGTAGATTTCCTTTCTTTTGTAAAGTAAGCATTATTCTTTAAATATACAAAGTGTTTAGTTAAAGTCATAGGTGCCAAACCACTTGGCAAATATTTTTCGCTCCGGCCTTATTCAATAGTGCTTGCAGTGATGTCTTGTTCTCTAGGTCTGGGGTAAAGCCTGAGACTGTATTTTAAACATTCAACCAGGTCTTGATAATGTTGCTGGTCAATAGACCACACTTGGAGCAGTGAAGAATAGTGAATTCTTCTTCTAGCCAGGGTCAACTAATAGCAGCACAACCTCAAGGCAAGCCTATTTGATGATGTGTTCCCTTTGGGCCAGACCACCAAGGCTCCTTTAGTTGTGGCAGAGAAGTATGAGCAGCCAGGAAGCTGGGTTGAGGTCCAAGATGGGCCGGTGAAATTGGTAGGTTTGTGTGAACCTGCACATCCAGGCCGACTTCAACTCTTGGTCAATGTCAGCTCCAACAGGCAACAGAAATTTAGTGTTGGCCTCATCAAGCTGGATCCTTGGGGCTCTAGAAACTACCCATCTTGGCACAGCTCAGACTTTCAAAGTTTCCTATAGACTCTCATGTAGGGTCCTTCCGCCTAGGTTCTGGCTAGATCGTGATAGAAGAGTAAGAAGGTACTTGCTTGTGCTAGTTTGTGGTCACACAGGAAGCCTGGGGTCCTGATGCTCTTCACAGTCTACCACACACTTGATCCCCAAAGTTTCCCCTTTCTTGTTAATCCCAAAATAACCATTCACTCAGTTTGGGTCTATGTCCCTCTTTTCTTTCTCTGATTTATTCCTGGCCATGGACCTTGGCTGACTCAGACTTCTCTAACTTTCCTGTCCTGCATCAAGTGCCTCCAACAGATAGTGCTGCGATCCCTCAACATTCTCTTCATTTTCTCGAACATTGTCTACACGAAGCCTTTTGTCCCCAAGAAAAACACCAACCTTCATGGAGCCCAAATCAAAGGCATTTTAAAAATTATTTTTCTATTTCTTACTGCCTCCTTGGGATCTTTGACATTAGTTGAGTTCTTCAAATTTCCCCTTCTATCAGTCAGAGGCACATTGTAGAGTCCCTTTCCTAGGGTCATGCCTAAGGCTAGAGTCACAAGGAGATGTCCTATGTATTTGTATTTTCACTTGCTATGGGATTGCAATCCATCTCTTCCTACAGCTGCAATGATCACTTTGGCCTAATACCTCCCAGACCTAGGCTAAACTTCAGCAGTCCATAGTCCACCCTCTTCTTTGGAAGGCCTGTCATCATGCACACCAGATATGTGTAAGGTTAATTATCTTTTTCTCTCAATCCACTTATCTCTCTCAATTCTACTTCTCTTGCTTTTCTAATATTTCTCTCATCGGTGAACTTCAAACCCTGAGAAGCACTGAAAATGTACTTCTCCTTCTCTTTAGGAGACGTTCTTTTAAAATGTGACTTTATTTTTGTTTCCAGTCGCTACTGTGAACAAGCTAGCACTCCTGGTTGCTGGACCGTCAACCCAATCTATAAAAAAGCATGCGGAATTCATTTTTAAGTACATCTTTGACCATATTACTGCCCAGTTTCAGAATCTACAGTGGCCACCTATTTTGCCACCATCTCATCCTAGTTTGCTTGTGCAATACTGTCTCATTTTTTTCTCCAGGTCTCCTTCCTCATCTTCTCTAAGGGCACACTCAGTGTTGCCTTTGGTTTCTCTGCTCCAAAGCCACCCCCTTCATCACTGATCATTCACATGACTCATATTAAGGTCACTGGGCATGGCTTCAGTACACACGGGCTCAGTACCTTGTCTGTCCAATTGCATAACAACTGAGAATGAGAGCTCAAACACACAGGGTCATGTCCCCTCATGCCAATGCTCAGGTTCATGACATTACATTATGTGGTTGTCAAGGTTCTTTCTAGGTCAAACTATGGTTCCCACGACTCAAAATTTAATGGTTCTCTACTTTATGGTTATAACACTACTCTGAGCTCCTATTAAAATTTGCTATATTGTTTATTACTGTACATTAAGACAATTGTTTGCCTTATAAAATTTGATAAGATCCTGAAATCATGAAGCATGGTGTATATAGCTCATTGGAAGCTCTATCCAACCACATGATTGATACACACAGAAACTTAAGACAAGAACACAGAAGCACATGTATCAGGCTTTGGCTGCAAGGATGGATTCCAGAAGTAACTCTGCTACTAATTCATCTTGATTCTTTTTGTCCCTGGGCCTCCAATCTATTCCCATAGAAATGAGATGTTGGGTAAGATAATTCTTTTTTTTTTCAAAAGTGTTTTAAGTTTCACAAGGAAATTTTTCTTTTTTAAAAAAAACAGTTGGATGTATGATAGATAAGGGGGTGAAAGAGACTGCTTCAGAGGAGGTGGTGGAGACACTAGCACCTTGGTGGCATTCCTACTGTCCTACTGCAGTGAGTCACAGAATGTCTCTAAGGAATGTCCGTGTGTCAGAAACAAAACACTGTTTGAATACTATTGGCCTAGATGATTATTTTTGAGATGACTTTGTGGTTTCAAATATATAATAACCTCGCTTTGACAAAATCTATACTTCTCCTTAAATTCTATCAAGTGCTCCCAAACTTAGCATCACACAACACTCTGTAAAAGGCATTCCTTGTTCTTTAGAGAACCTGGCATTTTGAAGGCATTGACAGAAAAGTGTGTGTGTGTGTGTGTGTGTGTGTGTGTGTGTGTGTGTGAGAGAGAGAGAGAGAGAGAAAGAGAGAGAGAGAGAGAGAGAGACTATCTGTCACCACTGACCTGTAGATCCTGGTGTCTGGAACTCTGATGCCTGGAACCTCCAACTGACTTCTTCCGGGCATCAACACTGTGTTTATAATGTCTGGTCAGGGTGGGACAGGCCTACAGCAATCTGTAATTGCCTCCAGATCAGGGAAGAAGAGCCCAAAGATTTCATAATATCTTCAACACAGTATGAATAATAAGGAGGTGGGGAGATTAATGAGTATTTGTGGGAAGGGGAGAGAGTCACCCATAAAGCCTTGACAGAGGCCAGACAGTGACCTTCTGTCTCTGTAGCTACTGTCATTGACTGTGTTATTAGTGGTTTTGTAGCTAGATAAACAATGCTGGGATCAAACATCTTTGATGCTCCATGGGGTTCCATTTGAGACTTGGAAAGGTCTGAAGGACCAAAAATAGAAAGACTACTGCTTCTGGGAACCAGATGCATCCTGGGAACCGTAATGAGGCAGGGGCTGGTTACATCATGAGTGTGGCTCTGTTTGGGAAGATGAGAAGGAACCCTTTGCTTTTCAGATTTAATTAGTTGATGCAAACTTATTGAAATGGAGTATTTAAGGAAACATGGCTGTAGAAGATATTGGCCTGTATAGGAGCCACGTGTCCTGGACTATTAGGAAGTATGAGTGTGGGGTCAATAAACTCAGTTATCTTGTTGAAATTACATAACTCTGTCCATCTGTTCATTCATTTTCCCATCTACCCACTCATCTGCCCAGCGAATTATCTATCCAGCCAACCATCTACATATCCATTTATTTATCCATCTGTACATCAATCCATCTGTCCATCCTTTTTTACATCCCCCACTAGGGGTAAAGAATTGGAGAGTGTTCTCTGGAGATTAACTGCCTTATTGTAATTTTCCTTTTTGGGTAATTTGCAAATTTCTGCAAAGGACTTGATGAGGAAGACCCGGATAATCACAGAATGAGAAACGAGAAAAGATGGATCCAAGTTTTGCTTTTTTGTTGCTGTTATTATTGTTGCTATTTTAAACCAACAATTTGCCAATGACATACATGCCTAGAAACATTTATTTTGTATGAGGCAATGGAATCTACTGTAGAACTTTGCTAGGTTTTCATTATTGTATTAGAATCCATCTAATGTTTTCTACCATCTTAAGCATTTTTGGAGAAAGAAAATAAATCCTTATTTCTTGTTAAAATTTTTCATTTTCTTCTTGAATTATGTTTCATAATCATTCATTTCCATGTACTGTGTTGTTCTGGGAAGATAAAATGTTTAATATATGATTGATCATCTTTTGGGATATGCCCAAGAGCAGTATAGCAGGTATAGTGGTATAGCTAGGTCTTGAGATAGATTGATTCCCAGTTTCCTGAGAAACTGCCATATTGATTTCCAATATGTTCCAATAAGTTTGCACTCCCAACAGCACTGGAGGAGTGTTCCCTTGCTCCACATACTCTCTACCATGAGCTGTCATTTGTGTTTTTGATCTTAGGTGTTTTGACAGGTAGAAAACAGGATCTTAGAGTCATTTTGATTTTCATTTTCCTGATGGAAATATCTTTAAGTATTTCTTGGTCATTTGAGATTCCTCTATTGAGAATTCTCTGTTCAGATCTGTATCCCACTTCTTAATTGGATTACTTGGTTTTTTGGATGTCTAGTTTCTTGAGTTATTTATAGATTTTGGAAATCTGCCCTCTGTCAGATGTGGGGTCGGCGAAGATCTTTTCCCATTCTGTAGGCTGTCATCATGTCCCCTTGATGGTGTCTTTTGCCTCACACAAACCTTTTCGGTTTATGAGGTTCCATTTATTAATTGTTGACCCTAGTATCTGCACTGCTGGTGCCCTTTTCAGGAAGTTGTCTACTGTGCCAATGTGTTCAAGGCTATTTCTCACTTTCGTTTCTATCAGGTTCAGTGTATCTGGATTTATGCTGAGGTCTTTTATCCACTTGGACTTGAGTTTTGTAGAAGGTGATAAATATGGATCTATTTGCATTCTTCTACATTAGGACATCCAGTTAGACCAGCACCATTTGTTGAAGATGCTCTCTTTTTTCCATTGTATAATTTTGGTTTCCTTGTTGAAAGTCAGGTGTCCATAGGTGTGTAGATTTATGTCTGGGTCTTTGATTAGATTCCACTGGTCCACTTGTCTGCTTTTATGCCAATACCATGCAGTTTTTATTATTGTGGCTCTGTAGTACAGCTTGAGATCAGGGATAATGATTCCCCCGAAAGTTCTCTTATTGTACAGGATTGTTTTAGCTATCATGGGTATTTGTTTTTCCATATGAAGTTGAGTATTGTTCTCCCAAGGTCTGTAAAGAATTGTGTTGTGATTTTAATGGGGATTGCATTTAATCTGTAGATTGATTTTGGTAAGATGATCATTTATACTATGTTAATCCTACCAATCCATAAGCATGGGAAATCTTTCCATCTTCTGATATCTTCTCCAATTTCTTTCTTCAAAGACTTGAACTTCATGTCAGACAGGTCTTTCACTTGCTGGCTTAGAGTTACCCCAAGATATTTAATGTTATTTGAGGCTGTTGTAGAGGGTGTTGTTTCCCTGATTTCCTTCTCAGCTCATTCAATCCCACCACAAAGACACTTGCTCAACTATGCTAAGAGCAGCTTTATTTGTAATAACCAGAACCTGGAAACAATCTAGATGTCCCTCAGCAGAGGAATGGATAAAGACACAATGGAGTATTACTCAGCTGTTAAAAACAACGATATCATGAAATTTTCAGGCAAATAAATGGAACTAGAAAAAAATCATCCTGAATGAGGTAACACAGACCCAGAAAGACAAACATGGAATGTACTCACTCATAAGTGGCTATTAGCTATAAAATAAAGCATAACTATGCTACAACTCACAGACCCAGAGAGACTAGATAACAAGGAGAATCTGAAACAGGAAACCCAGATCTCCCTGGGAAAGAGGAATAGAAGAGATTTTTGTGAGTGGACAGCAGGTCATGGGAACATGAGCTATCAGGTTTGGGTTAGGGCAGAGGAAAGAGACTACTGGAAAGGGGGGCATTTCAGGGTCAGGTAAACACCTGACACAAGGGAATCACCCAGGAATCTACGAGGATGATCTCAGCTAAGACTCCGAGCAATGTAGATACACAGCCCAAATGTCCATCTCCTGTGACCAGGAAAGACTTCAAGTGGAGGGAGTGGAAAACCAATCCAGCCACAAAACCTTTGACTGCCAGTCTGAACTGCCTATGGGATGTTCTGGGGGTAAGGATGGCCTAGAGACTAAGGGAGTGGTCAGCCAATGACTGGTCTACCCTAAATTCATGCCAGGAGAGTAAGTTCAGCCCTGACACTGCCTGGAGCACCAGGAGTCACAGGCTGGATGACCCAGAGACCTAGGATAGAATTAAACATGACTGGAGGAAAACTATAATGTCAACGTAATGATGCCTAACAATATTCTGCTATACTCATAGACTGGTTGATTACCCCAATTGTCATCAGAGAGGCTTCATCCAGCAACTTATGGAAACAGATGCAGACTGGCAGAGCTCAGAGAATCCTGTTGAAGAAGAGGTAGGAAAGATTTTAGGAACCAGAGGGGTCAAGGACATCACAAGAAAACTCACAGACTCAATTAATCTGGGCCCATAGGAGCTCACAGAAACTGACCAGACAACCAGGAAGCCTGCAAGGGACTGACCTAGGCACACTGCCTACATGTTATTGCTATATAGCTTGGTCCTCTTGTAGGACACTTAACAGTGGGAACAAGGCTGTCTCTGACTTATTTACTGTTTTGGGACCCTATTCCCCATACTGGGTTGTCTTGCTCAGCTTTAATACATGGAGAAGTGCTTAGTCTTACTGTAACTTAATATGCCATGTTTTGTTGATATCCATGGGAGACCTGCCCTTTCCTGAACAGAAATGGAGGAGGAGTGGATTGGAGGGTGAGGGTAGAGGGAGTTGGGGGTAGGAAGGAGGGAAACTGTAGCTGGGATAGTAAATAAATAAGTAAATAAAAACAAACAACAAACAAACAAATAAAATATTTAATGGTTTTAAAGACTTCTTACTCCCTGAAAACGATTTCAGAGCTTGGTTTGGGTTACCCATTTTTTTCTTTTATTGCCAATTTTCATTCTTTATTGTTCTTTACAAGTTTACACCCCTCTTTTGAAAGTACCAATGCATGAGGTGTCCTGTCAGGCAATCAATAATGTGTACCAAGCACTTACACTGTGGTGTCAAAGATATACAGTATACTGTCTAAGGAACTTCAGAGTTTAGCTGGGGAGCTAAGCCACAAACAAAAGACAATTTGAAAGGTCGTACTCAGCTGTGAGCCAGGGTATGTGAGAGACAACAGCATTAGAGAAACTCTTTAGACATGACATTAGAATCTCCCGCCGAGTGGTTAAATGCTATGGCATCTTAAAAATAGTTGGTCAGGCTCTCTGCCAATAATTCCAAGGTCAGGGACTTTGTATCCTCTGGGAGAAGCATAAATGGTATTCATGATCTTTAAGGTTATGATTGGGGGGGCATTCAGGAAAAAATGTCCTCCAATAATCTCTGCCCAGTGGTCCTGTTGCTGCTTCCTGGAATTATACAAAGCAAGTGCATCCTCCTGCCTGCAGACCTTTGGATGCTTTAAGCATGAGGTGGCTGCATTTTGTCTTTTCAGGATAAACACCATCAGCTCCTTTATCTCTTCCCCCATGCCCTGATCTTAAAACATCTCTGCTCTCCAACATTTGCACTTGACACAAACCTCAACTGCTGTGGCCCAGGTCTGTGGCTTCTACCAAAATTACAGAAATCTAAAAACACGAGGTTGTTTTCATTTGAACAGCCATGATGCCGGACTCTCTCAGGCTGTACGTACCTCCCTTTATTGTTACTGTTGCAACAACAACAAATCAAATGTGTCTCTGATCCTTCTTTTCCTCTGGATTTGGAAGTGTCAGCTTTTATAGGTTGAAGTCTTTTTGAATTCTGCCACCCTACAAAGGATGAAGCAACCCCTCTGACCTTTGAGGATGAGGTGGGATTTGAACTACTCTTTTATAAGAGTGTAGATGGGTGGAGGAGAGGGAGAGGATGTTCCAGAATTGTGAGTTTCCATGTTTTGTACTCACCATGCTCCAAAAGTTTGCCAAGTATTAATCTAGGTGCTCAAAGACATATTGACACAGCTCCTTAAGGTCATCTGGGTTCTACAGACCCTGAGCCAACTCTGTATGGGGAGATAAGCCCAGAGTATCATCATAGCAAATGACCAGGGAACTCATCTCTTCAAATGCTTCTTAAAGGAGGTGATATCTTAGCAGGGCATTGAAAAGTGAGTGATTTCTGTTAGCAGTCAGGATGGGTACAATGTCCCCAGATAGAAAATGCACCACGAGATTGTCTGACTCACAGACAGACATTGTTAATGGGGGATGCAGAAATATAGCCTGGTACCTGAGGTACATGTCCTCAGTATCCCCAAGAGGTCTGTGGTAGAAATCGTGCTCAAGAGATCTTAGATGCATCTGGACTGCAGAATTTAGGACAGGTGGAGATTGCCTCTTCTGTCCTGCCCTCCTTTTTGCTGGTCCTTCTACTAATCTGCCAACTCTAAACCTGCCAACCTGCCAAGCTGGCTTGACAAGGGAGCTACAGCTAAATACACGGGGCTCAGCTCTGAACCCCTTCTTTTGCTTTCAATCTTAGTCCCCAGTATTTTAGGCAGGAGTATTAGAGACAGAAGCGGGCGTGTCGGTGGGAAGTGCAGAGATGGTTATAGCTGAATCAAACCTTATGGCAACAGATTAACAGTTTAACAAGTGAAGCATGGTCAGCTTTTAAATATGTTATTTGGGGCTGGAGAGATGGCTCAGCCGTTAAAGGCTAGGCTCACAACCAAAAATATAAAATATAAATATGTTATTTGGGTCAATAAAGGGCTGGTGTTCATTTTGAAAAGAAAAATGAAAATACTGGAGAAAGTTTTGATCATAATAGAATAAACACATGTGTTTCTCTTTCATTGGATATTATTTTCTGCAGCTTATCAACTTACTTCAGAATCTAGAGACGGCATTGATGAGCTCACAGGGTTTCTATGAGACAGGAATCTGGAGGAGCTGGGCCGCTGTACTACAGTGTCTCATGAGACTGTAATCGAGCCAGCAGCTGGGTCGCAGCGGCTGCTGGGTAAGCCCCGCTTCTGAGCTCATAAATGCAGCTGTTGTCCACGGGAGACTAGTTTTCCCCACATGATCTCTCTACAGGGCTTCTTACAGCATAGAATCTGGCTTCCCCCAGTGTACAGAGAAGCAGGCTCCCAAAGAAGCCACTAAGGTGCCTTTTATAATCTACCCTCTACAGTAGCCCGCTCTCACCTCTGCTGTATTCCAGCGCCCAGAGATAACTCTGGTAGAGCAGTAGAGAAAATGAACCCCAGGAAGCTGGGATCCTAGCAGCTCCATGCTCCCTCCAGCTGCTTGAGCCAATCACCACACACCTAGTAACTTAAACCAGCAGAAATGTATTCTGTGATAGTGCAGGGAACTGGAAATTTGAAGTCAAGGCCCCAGCAAGGCCGTCTGAGGCTCTAGGAAGGAACCCCTCTTTCCATCTTCCTTGCTTATGTGGTCCACACAGTCCGGGGACCCTCTTTGGCTGCTGGCAGCAACGTCACTTCAACCTTTGCCTCTGTGTCACATGGGCCTGTCCCCTGTGCCTCTTCTGTGTCGAGTCCTCGTTTTTTTGAAGGACTCCAGTCAAGCGAGAGTTAGTGCAGCGCTGTAACTGTAAAGACCCTGCCCCGTAAGAGCATCGGAGATTTGGAAAGGACATGAATTTGAGGAGGGAACTTGTTAGCCAACCCAGTAGCCCCCTTAGAAGCTGACTGCCACTCAGAATCCCAGGGATTGCGATCATGCCTGGTCAAAGAACAGGGTCACGTTTCTCCTTCCCTTCCTCCTGCCTTCCTCCTCCTTTCCTCCCTCCATTCCTTCCTTCCTTTCTCTTCCAGGGCAAACTGTTCACCTTCTTCCTAGGTTTTCTGGGGTTTGCCCCTTGCTCTCTGTGCCTGCCACTCAGGGCAACTGGGCTCAGTTTGGATTTAGCTTCAGGGTAGCAGAGGGTGAGGACAATCAGAAGTTACGGATGCTCCACTTCCCACCACGTGGATTCCTTTCCTTATTATTGTGCAAATCACGCACCTCCGTAATGGAGGGGTTAATAAACACAAATAAAAAGTCACCTATAAAAGGGCATGGTGCAAGGAAGAAGGGGGAGGGAGGAGGGGTAGGGGGGTAGGGGGAGGGGACCGGGAGAAGGGGAAGAAAGGTAAAAATTTTATTTCTTTAATTATGTTCTTGAATGGAAAAAATAAAACAAAACAATGTATGGAAAAAAAAGTCACCTATACTGCCCCCACCTGGACATTGCTACACTTGATGTAAGCACTTCCAGACCCCTTTTAAAATAGCTTAGACAAGTGTATTTTAATTAAGATGAAAATGCAAGCAAGACATGTTACTTTGCAGGAAGCTCTTTCCACCTAATATTCACGAACATCTTTCTGTGTGAGTAACGACCAGAAGCTGGGATTTTTATTATACCTCTGGTTTCAAACCAGAGCAGTGTGCCTGACCATCTTCTGTCTTCCCTCCTGACATCACCCTCTCAGTCCAGGGTCAGAAAAAGATGGCAGGGATGAAAGAGGCAGCAGAAGCCAGCAACAGAATTGAGGGGCTGGGCCCAGCCAGCCAAAGATCTTGGTGACGCCTCCTTCTCCTGTCCAGGAGGGAATGGCAGAGCTTCTGAGGTTCTGTGCCAGATCTCACTACGCGTGAACAATCTCCACCACTCGCTCATCCAAGAATCATTTTATGTTATTCTTTGTTTGTCCTATATGGTTCGCATTAGGTTCCACACCAGAGGTAGGACCATCCTGTGTGGAAGGAGTCTACACACTGAGCTCCAGATACCCGAAGAATTTACTGGCACTGGGAAACCAGGAGAAGAGAGTGGCTGTGTACCTCCTAAGTCAGAAGTGGGAGTCCCGAGAGGAGGGAGAAGAGAGAGTCGCCCTCCTTGGAGTTCCTCGATCACTACCGGCCCCCACCCCCACTGCCTACTCTGCCTCTGCCTAGGGAGTTTGGGGGGGCACAGAGCCCTAATCACACTGCTGAAAGTAGAAGTCCGTGATGGGAGCGTCCCAGGCGGCATCCTCAGGGATCTGGGTGAGCCTGACAGGCTGGTCAGCTTCCGGCACGGTGCAGAGGAACCAGCCTGGGTAGGCAGCTGACTCGAAGCTGGAGGTGAGGCCCATATCCCGCCGGTAGAAGGTGAAGCTCTTGGATTCCTTGCTCCCAAGGTAGAGCGCCATAATGTTCACTGGCTGCAGAAAAGGGGCATGGTGGATGAGACACAGGAGTGGGCAAGAGAGAGGGCTAAGCTGGGCAAGGGAAAGGTTCTCAGAGAGGAGGCAGCGCTGGTTTAACAGTGCCTTCGCCGTCTTCCAGGGTTACCTGGGCTGTGTCTGCAGAGTGTGCTTGCCTCTCCTGGCTCAGGCCGGGAAGGGGAAGAAGCTGCAATTAGACTCACCTCAAGTTTCAGAACTGGCTCCTTCTCTGTCCCACAGGACAGGCATTGCATTCCTCCCTGAACACCCAGGATGACAGGGCACAGACTGGCATCCAGTGCCCGATTTGGGACAACACTGATCTCCTCACCTAGAGGAAAAAGGCAAGATGCTTGTCCTTCCGCCCACTCTCCCCCAGTAGGGCCTTAAAGGGATTAGAACCAGTGTGAGGCGTCCTGCCTTCTGCCTGGCCCAGATCATAAACCAAAGCACAGGAACACCAGGTAAACCTCCTACTCCAATCTTCTTACTCAGGACCAAACTTTGAGAGATTCTCTAAATTATAAGAGATCACCCCTCCCACCACTCCCTTTAACTCCCTTGACCCCTTTTTCCAGACTTTGTCGTATCCTGTTAGAGCTGTGTCATGTCTTTAGCCCCTGTGGGATTTCTGCAGAAGAGGATTTCCCTCTTCTCTGTACATTATCCATCTCCCCATGTACACATGCACAGACATCTACACACACATTACATCAATACATGCATATGTACATAGATAATAATCACACACATGTATGTACCCCATGCATATTACACATAATCAAAACATGCACATATCCATAGGCACACATAATACAATCCTTATGTGCTTGTTTAAGTATGCACATACATACTTAAGCACATTCACATGTGAACTTATGCATTCACATATAGCTATACCCTCATGTAGTGTTCACATATGCATACATGTACACACAATGCAGCAAAGGGGGCTGTATAGATCTAGTACCCCATAAGAATGCCCAAGTAAACATGTATGCAGCAATGTGGAAAGGCCTGTCAAAGTATGAGGGCACGATGAGTAAGCGAGAGGCCAGAGGGGGCCCCACTATCCAGATATCAGCACTGAGGGTATCCAAGGACCTCTAGAGAGCAGAATGGAGAGCAGAGCCCACCCACTTGGGAATGGAGATCTATTTTAGCCCTTTGCACAGTGCTGTCTCCCAAGGACACAGAATGCCCAAAAGAGTTCGTAATGGAAACGTAAGTCGCTTGTCCTGGAAAATATCCTACCTCTACACAGAGGCTTCCCTGACGTCCCCACTTTGCTTGAAGCCTGTTTTATGCTGCCCTATCTGACATGGTGGTTCTTGGGTCTGAAGGCCTGCCACTGGTTTACAGAGTCATTTAAAAGCTTCTAAACCATACCCCCAGAGAGTACAGAGGCCTGGGACTCATAGATACCAACCTTTAATGACCTTCCCGGCATGCAGCCCGCCAGCCAGCAGCTGGTTATTGTGCAGATAAAGTACCTTCAAGGCTGAATCCTTCATTCTGAAACACCAGGAAGGGACAAGACTCCATAAGGGTAGGGATGAGCACTCTGCCTTGCCTGGTTCCAGAAGGTCTCCCCAAGCTCAGCTATTTTCTCTTCTTCTATTTCTACGGTGCCAGACACAGCCACCAACTTTCAGTCCTGGTTCTGCAGAATGACCCCTTTGCCACTCATCCGTGCCTGATGTCTGCTCTCGTCCCTTATTAAACCTTTTATATCCCAGAAAATCTCTCTGCTCAGTTGGAAGAGCCTGTAAATCGGAGCCTGGGTTCTTCAAAGCCCGGGGACCACTTCTCCAACCTTCTCTGATGTCCTTGACACACAGGCTTCTTTTAGTAAACCTGTCTTGATGAGCCTCCAGTTGTTTGGACATTTATGGCCCTGTGGGATCTCTGTGAGCGAAGAACTAACTCTGCGCAGGAAGGTTTGGAGAAGAGCTGCAACCAACAAAACACTTGCCCTCTCTTCGTCACTGAGCTATGACAGTGGGTTAAATAACACCCAGAACTCTCCTTAATTAGAATCTGCTGCTTGGTTTTTTTGTTTTGTTTTGTTATTTAAGACAGAATCTCGCCATCTAGCCCTGACTGGCCTGTAACTCATTCTGTAGACCAGGCTGGCCTCAAACTCAGAGTTCTGCCTGAATCTACCTCTCGGCTCCTTCTTACTGAACATTTCTTTCTTTTTTTTTTCTTTTCTTACTGAACATTTCAAAGCACACTTGTTTCCACTGGGCCAGATATTACATCCTGAAGACTTTCTTTAAAGTCCTATTTTATTTTTCAAAATTAGTTTTCAGCTGATTTTTTGGTCACTCTGTAGGTGAAATATGCTTAGGTAGACCTTACGTGGACTTAAGTAGACCTCTGCTGATGTCATATGAGGATACTTTGCAGTGTAACAATTGCTTTGATGTCTGGCCCAATATTTTATTTTGCGTGTGTGCACGTGTGTGTGTGCATGTTCACAAGTTTGAGCATGCACATGGGGGCCACAACTCCATTTTGGGCGTCTTTCTTAATCCTGTACCACTTTATTACTGAGGTGGGTTCTCTCGCTGAACCCAGAGCTTGCCAATTTGACTAGTCTAGGCAGCTTGCCCCAGGGATCTCCTGCCTCTCCATCCCAGGTGCTAAGAATAGAGACTGGCTTCAGGCATCCCCCAGGCTTTTTTTTTTTCCACAGATTCTGGGGGTATGAACTCCAGAAGTCACATTTTCCCAGCATGAACTTTATCCACTGAGCCATCTCCACAGCCCCAGACATGATGAGGAAGCAGCATTCTACAGCCGCACTCGCTCAGAGAACACGACTGCATGAACTATCTCAGGGGACTGAGCCTCAGAGAACACACTTCGAGAAATCCTCCAACCCCTTGGTAGCATGGGGATTGTTCTGGGACCCCTACAGATGATACCCAAACCCACAGGTTTGGTGGATATAGTATTTGCATCTTACTGGTATCCATCTCCTGAATACTCTAATCCTCTCTACATGGTTGTAATACCTAACAACCTGCAAACAGCACCTAAGTAGTGGTGCTGTTATTTAAGGGAGTAATAACTAGGAAGCCCGTGTATGTTCACCACATATGCAAATTTTCCTAATATTTTCAGTTCTGTTTGTTGAAGCTGTGATTGAAGAAACCACAGACGCAGAGGGCTGACAGAGCCAGTAAGAGTAAGGACCTTTTCCATCTGCTGCTGTAAAATCTGTAGTAGGGTGCCTGGCTCAGCACACACCAGACAGCAAAAGATGGATCAGCTTTTGTGCTATACACAACCCCAGAAAGGACCATGGAGGAATTAGCACAGTGGCTGGGCTGATGGCAATGCATGGCCATGGGAGGCAATACTGGAGCTCTGTAAGGGACACCTGACTCTCCTCACTGAAGGCTGCTGCTCTAGACTGCCTAGTTGCTTGTCCCATCCCTCACCCCACACACTTAGACCCAGGAGCCTGTGAGAATCCTGCTCAGCTCTTCCCATCCTGAAGAAGGCCAGAAAAGCTCTAGGGGCAGTATTGGTCCCATCTTCCCAGCTGGGATAACAACACCTTCTTCTCTACCTGGAACTCACTTTTCTGAGAATGCCACCAAACAGATGACCGAATACTCACCGGAAGCACAGTGCCCCACTCAGGACCATCATGAGCGCCGCACTATTGTGGACCCTATTTTGAAAGAAACAGCAGGAAATTTTGGGCAAAGAACAGGCTGGGATTTCAGGGTCCTGAGTAGAAAGCAGACTCCAGAGCCTGTCAGCATGCGAACAACCTGTCCATAGCAGGAGACTCTGGATCTGGAAGTCAGGAAAGAGCCCACAAAGGAGCCCTCAGCTCTCTCCTTCTCCAGGCAGGAGCCTGTGGTTGTCTGTCTGCTCTTGCGAGATACCTTGGTCCTTTAAGTACATAAAGTACACTAATGATCCAGGGAGGAGCCCTGAAACTCACGAGGGAGGAGCAGGGTTTCCCAGAATGATTTCACACCATCCCAAACTCCCCCAAAGCACCTGCTGCTGCACTTCTCTCAATGAAGGAAGCTTCTCAAGACGGCCTTCTTCCCAGGATTCTGAAGGAGTTCCTCTGGCCTCCCCAGCTCTTCAGGAACACACAGCTGCTTCAGATCCAGGAAGCCAGAGCAACCTTCTTTCTTCTCTCCCTTTCTCCCTCCCTTCCTCCAGTCTCTCCTTTCTGCCTTTGCCAGACCTGTGGAGCAGTTGGAGGCGGAGATCTGCTTAGGAATGTTTAGGCAACAGTTGTAGAAAAACCAGAAAGTCCAGACAAGCAAAAAAGGAAAAAAAAATGCATGCTTACCTGTCTTTGGATACATTAAAAAAACATGTCAGCACCTTTTCCTTTGTACACATTTAACCACAGGCAGCTTTCCATATGACAATGCCATAGAAACTGTGATTTTTTTCAAGCTCCTTTTTTATGTAGGAACATAGCAGAATATCTTTCTGTACCAAACATGATAATGGCATAGTAGATATGCATGTGTGTGTAAAGCAATAATAATTATAAGAAACGGTTTTGAATTTGAGAGAGAATAGAAGGTATGTAGGGAGAAGCAGGGGGAGTAGACATGATGTAAACATAGTACTCATGTATGAAATTCTCAAAAATATAAAGAGTTAAAATTTTAAAAAAGCCAGAATACCATCTGCCCAGGCCACCTTCCCTGACTCTTTGCTCCAGTGAATTGTGCCCAAGTGATCAGTGCACAGTGTCTGAAGCCCTGAGACAGAATGCTGCCTCTGTGTGACTGGCCTGCAGGGATGTGGCAGGCTTGCTGGGTGTACAAGCAAGGATGTCTCTGCCAGTGTTGCTGCTGTGAAATGCGCTGACATAAGGATCCGCACAAGGATGAATGAATGGAAAGACGCACAACTATTGTTAACCAAGTCTCCACATGTAAAAAGAAAATGATGTCAGTATGGGGTCTGGCACAATATGAAACAGACGGCCCTCACAGTTACCTCTCTCAAGAACATATCCCTTGGTTTGAGTCATTGATTACTATGGATTAGCTCTCAGTGTATGTCTATGGTGCAGTAGCACCATTAAAACACATGCTGGCGAACATCTCTACACCATTCAGGGTATACAAGCTATAGAATCCACCTAGGTAGTCATCAGTGAATGAATGGGTGAGGAAAATGTGGTGTATATATATTTTGGAGTCTTATTCTGCCATGAACAATAATAATATTGTGTGACTTCAGGAAAAAAATGGAACTGGGACTCATCATGCTAAGTGGAATAAGCCAATTTCATAAAGACAAGTCATGCAGGATTTCACTCATTTGTGAAGTCTAACTAGAAGAAGAGAACAAGAAGGTAAAAGAGGGGTTATTAGAGATACGGAAGCAGAAAGGAGGAAGAAGAGATCATAAAGGGTTATAGAAAGGATGATTATGGTCAAAGCATATCATATGCATGTATGGAAATGCTATGATGAAACCACCACTTTATATAACTAATGAATGCAGGCAAAGAACAAACTCAAGCTGAAATTCAGTTCTTATTGTGAATATTAAGAAGTGGGAATAGTTGGGACCTGTGAGAAGTTATTATGTCCTGAGGGCAGATTTATGAGCTGATCTAGTTAAGAATTACAGGTTCATGAGTTTTTGGATTATCTAGGGTGTGGCTCTGGTATATGAGCCAGCTTGGCCCTATCTCTTGTATATGCCTTTTTCACTGGGCAGTCCCCTAACCCAGCTCCTCGGGTTTCTGAAGAATCTTCACCAGCAAGGGGGGCTTCCCTAGATGCAAGTGCCAAGTTCAATTTTCCAAACTTTGTAGATGAGTCAAATAATCCTCTTTTCCATATGATCAAGGCAGCAAAAAATGTGGGTTGGGTAGATTCAGAATCTGTCCATGGATTCTTGGACATTTCAGAGGAGGCTTGTCATAGGGCGAGGGGGTAATATAAAAAACTGATCAGGAGAAAAGCAGAACAGCATACATGCATGTGAATGTCTATGGGAACTTATCAGATTAACAAAGAAAATAACCCTATAAGAGATGATCCTTCATTTGCCTTCTCTTGAGAGTAGGGAAATGACAGTGTGTCACTTCTGAAGCCAGGGCGTAAGAGGCACTGCAGCTTCCTCCTGGTTTGTTCCTGGATTATTCTCCTGGGGGAATTCAGCTGCCACATGACAAAGACACTCAAGTGACCTCACAGAGAGGTCCACACTATGGAGAGCTCATGTCCCGAGTGATGGTGCATTGTTGACATTAGCACAGCCATGTAAAGGACCCAAAGCCTAGACTCATGGAAATGGCTGCATATGGATGTTGGTGGACAGTTGACTTTTAGCTAAAAACAGTATGTTCAGAAAATATCAAGCACAACTTTCTCATCTCAGATGAGAAAGCAGCCTGGGGCTGCTCCTCTACACAGATCTCTGCCAATACTAGCTAATCGTGTACCACAAGCCTGCCCCCTTGTTCAGATGTATTTAATAAATGTCCTAAATTTCCCACCTGCTGGCTCATTGCCCTCAGAGCCAATGGCCCACTCAATGCTTGCTTTTCTGTATGTGCGTCTTTCGTTTCTCCATTTCCTGTTGCCCTAGTCAGGTCAGCACCAAAGTGCCACAGGTCATGGTACCACACAGCGCTGAACAGAGGTCTCAAGCCAGCCCTCAGTTAGGACCCAGCTCAGAGGCAGATCTTTCACCACAGTGAGCCTTTCACTGTCTGAAGCCCAGCTGATACCTGCTCCTCAAACTCGTGAGAGCCTGAGTGGCAGACCCGTCTGATTCCAGAACCACCGGCTTCTTGCTTTAGGTTTGGGCTTATTTGCTAAATATAATGACTAACTCGCACACTTGTCACAACGATTGGATGTCTGTGTCACTCTTGTTTTTCCCTTCTCCACAGTAGCCAGTGGCTTTCTCCCCTTCTCAGCAAACATCTCAATTATTTGTGGTCTTCATATGTCCTAGATCGTGTCGGATTTGGAAGAGGGGCAATGTCTGCCAGGTGACTCCTCACCACCTTTGTGGGAACAGTAGTACTTCTGAATAGATAGGCGTAAGGAGGTAGGACCGTACATTCACTTTCTGAGCATGCGTACACAAACAGTCCAGGGTCCCCTGGAGTTAGGCTAACAGTTTGCCTGACGTTTCTCATAGTCTTATACTTGTGGCTACTACTTCTGTCTGCTTTATGAATGTGGAATCAGACACGGAGAGATTCATTACATTTTACTGATACATAATAAAGCAAAAATTGAGACTAAGAAGCCTGACCCCGACGCTGTTGACTCCAAGCAGAGTCAGAGTAATCCCTTTACTCCCCGAGTCAACCCTTACCGTTTTTCTGGTCCCCACTGCACTGTGAATAAAAGAGAAATCCTCACTATGATTGTAAGACCCTACAAAGTAAGGCTCCCATGAGCCATTAGCCCCTCCTTTCCTCATCAAAGAGAGTGAGAGCCAACATGGACCTTTTTCTCTTAGCTGAGCCAGTCAGGGATGCTCTGCCTTTGCACTCACGTATTGCTCTGCCCAGATAGCTCTGCACCAAATGCATCAGTTGCTCCCTCCCTCGCCTCTTCTAGGTCTCTGATTCAGTGGCGCCTTTTCCATCTGCCGTCACCATTATATGCATCTGTTTGGTTCTCCTACGCTCTCCTCGCCATTCTTCATTTTTTCCCGTGGTACTCACCACCATTTAGCATATTGTACAACCTATCAAATGCCACAGTAAGTATCAGATTCCCCTGCCTAATACTGCTGGATACTAAATTCACAACAGGGAGGGTTTCCCTGTCAATTTTGTTGATGGATGAGACCTAAGCCCTTTGGATGGTCCTAGTTTAGAATGTGTTTCTATAAACAGATACTGTACCAGGATAAATGCTATACTTTCTCAAGGAGTTGCCTAATATTTTATCATTGCTATTTTATTTCCCATTTTCTTGATGTGGTTGTTAACAACATGGGTTGGAGGACTGGTGTGATATCTTGGCGGTTAAGAGCACTTGCTGCTCTTGCAGAGGATCAGGGTTCAGTTTCTAGCACATACATGGGGCAGCCCCTAACTATCTGTAATTCCAGTTCCATGGAACCCAATGCCCACTCCTGGAATCCATGGGCACTGCTCTCATATGATGCCCATATCTATATTCAGGAACACAAATTAAAGAAACAAATCCTTTTTGTCTGTTTGAGACAGAGTTTTGCTATGTAGCTCTGGCTTGCCTGAAGTTCACTTGGACTAGGCTGGCCTTAAACTCATAGAGATCTGTGTGCCTCTGCCTCTGCCTCCCAAGTGCCAGGATTGAAGCCTTACACCACCATGCCCTGCCCCACCACTAAGTTTCAAAGAGCACGGATTAGAAAACTGTGGCTTTTGGTCCAAGATAAGCCCCACTACTTGTTTTATAAAGAAAGTTTTACTGTGATATAGTGAAGTTTATTTGCTGAAATAGTGCCTATGGCTGCGTTTACACTATGAAGGCAGATGTAAATAATTGTGACTGATTCAAGTGATCTGCAAAAAATATTTACTGCATGGCTGTTTATAGGCTACCTCAGATCAGGTCTAAATCTGTCACTTCCTAGAACAATGGTCAAGTTACCTGATATTTATATATTTTAGAATTTTATATATAAAGTGAAGATTGCACTAAAATGATAATAATGCTGTTATTGCGTGAGTTAACACATGTGTTTTGTGCCTTGTAGGAGGAGGGAGCTGCTTGTTGGTTCCTGCTGCCCAGCACTGGAATAATCACACAGAAACTGTATTATTTAAATCACTGCTTGGCCCATTAGTTCTAGCTTCTTATTGGCTAACTCTTACATATTAATTTAACCCATTTCTATCAATCTGTGTATTGCCACATGGCTGTGGCTTACCAGCTAAAGTTCTGTCCAGCTCTGGCGGGGCTACATGGCTTCTCTGACTCTGCCTTCTTCTTCCCATGATTTCCCTGCCTACCTCTATTCCCTACATAGGCCCAAGACAGTTCCTTTATTAACCAATGGTATTCACAGCGTACAGAGGGGGATCCCACATCAGTGCCTGTCATGTAGCAGGAACTTGAACAACAGTTATAACATTATTGCCAAGAACAGCAGCATCTCCACCAGCAGCATCACCACCAGCAGCATCTCCACCAGCAGCATCTCCACCAGCAGCATCACCACCAGCAGCATCACCACCAGCAGCATCACCACCAGCATCAGCTCCACCAGCAGCATCTCTACCAGCAGCATTTCCACCAGTATCCACACCCCCAGCAGCATCCTCACCACCAGCATCCTCATACCAGCAGCATCACCACCAGCAGCATCTCCACCAGCATCCACACCCCCAGCAGCATCTCCACCAGCAGCATCCACACCATCAGCAGCATCTCCACCACCAGCATCCACACCACCATCCTCACCACCAGCATCCACACCACCACCAGCATCTCCACTAGCAGCATCTCCACCAGCAGCATCTCCACCAGCAGCATCTCCACCAGCAGCATCTCCACTAGCAGCATCTTCACCAGTCTTGACGTCACCACCACTTCCTCACCACCAGTGCAGTCTTCTCTGATTCCACCCCAGTCATGAGAGCTTTGTCTCATCTTTCTGATACAATACATCATCCTGCCTAACTTTTATTTCTTTGTCTAAAGAGGACGGTAATTTCCTCTTCACTGAGATCTTGAGAGGACCGAATGAGGCAGAGCACATGAAGAACTGGATCATCAGGTAGTACAGATCCTGGTCACAAATTTCCTATCCCTTAGGTTCCCCCCACCTCTTCTGCACTCATCCTAAATATTAAAGAGAACATGGCAGAGGCCTAGCTTACTTTGGCCTAAATCTGAGGCAGATTTCAAGACCAAATGCCATCTTGTATATGCAATTTCTCCACTTAGCTCACCCTGTTAAATGACCACAGGATTCACTATTTAGGTTTTCTGACAAGAAGGGTTAACTTCTGCTCCATATTAACTGTGCCAGGCACTGTGTGAAAGGACAGCCAGCTCTTGTCTTAGCTCCTAGTCACATCAGTCATAGAAGGCAAAAGCTGTTTTTATTCCCATTTAGTAGAAAAGAGTCACCTACGGCCATAAATTTAGTAGGATGTAGACCTGTTGTTGTGGACTTTCATGTCCAATTCATCTAGTCTATATTCCTTAATGGAGAAAAACTTTGTAGATTATAGACTTAAAGGGAATGAAGATGGGTAAAGGGCAGAATTAGGAACGACTGCACATCACTGGCAGAGTCTGACTGCCTGAAGGACTAATTGTCTACTCAAAAAGAATGGGGTTTCGAAAACAACAAAACAGCACAGCTCGTTTCGACAAAGAAGGCTCCACTCAGCACTGCAGCAGGCTACCTTGTTGGTAGAGAGGCTCCTCATTGGGGCAGCTTTGTGGAATGAAGGCACGGAAGAGATGTTGCTGAGGCAGGGAGCGTGGAGGTGTGAGTAGAAGAGGATGTCTTATCACCCCCGACTTCCTCTTCCGTTGAGCTATACCAGAAAATCACCCTGTGGGGCCGTGGGAATGGGCTGAGGGAACAGCTTTGGAGAACAGACTTGAGAAAGACAGAGAGAAGCTGGTGGGTGGTGTCACAGCACTTCAGCTGGTACCATCGAGGCTCAGCAGGGGATGTTGGTGGAGGTGGAGAGAAGTGATGGGGAGGGAAACAGCCAGTTCTACCGGCTAGGACTGGGAATAATGTGCAGACAGCCCACACGGTGGGCGAGGCTCCCGTGTCTGTAGCACCCACAGGCAGTTTCCCCTGATTGAGTCACCGAGGGAAAGAAAGGGCCACCCTAAGGTCCCCACCCGAGATCCAGGTCAGACCCCAAGGGCAGGTCCAAGCACTTCCCTTGTAATAAATATTTCAACAATCTCCTGACCTCGAGGACTCTCCCATAGATTGTAAGGTTTGTGCATTGCTGGGAAGGACCTAATATTAAACTGAAATTAGCCATAAGAAAGACAAAAGCTGCTGGGTCAGGAAAAGTGTGAGTCTGGCTCCATTCACCCTGGTCTGGGCAGGCTCTGTGGGCTGGACTGGAAAGCATCTTGAGCTGCCAATCTCACACTGAACAGGAGAGGGCGCTATCACCCAGTATGAACTAGAGAAGCTGCCTTTAGCTCCTATTCCAACAGCCACATGATTGATTCACGTACCTAATTTTCCATTTCTTTCTGCAAAAAACCTGAACATCTTACCCTGGCAGGCAACACCCCTAGACACAAAGACTCGGCTTGGGCTCATGAGTGTATGGCTGAGGGTGCTTCAACTCCCTCCTCTTGATTTTGTCAGGAAGGCCTGGCCCTAAGGGGGAAGTGTGGGAGCATCGCACCCTATGAACTCCTCAATGACAGAATCTTTTTAATAAAACAAATTTTAATCATTATGCAAGGTATTAAGTACTATTATGGCATCTTTGAACAAAGTGTTTTCTTTCTTTCTTTCTTTCTTTTTTTTTTTTGGCTTTTCAAGACAAGGTTTCTCTGTAGCTTTGGAGCCTGTTCTGGAACTAGCTCTTAAAGACCAGGCTGGCTTTGAACTCTCAGAGATCCACCTGCCCCTGCCTTCTGAGTGCTGGGATTAAAGGTGTGTGCCACCACCGCCTGGCCCCATGTTCGTTTTTATAATCTTTCCCAAAGTATATTTTCCTCTTTTATGTCATGTGTCCTTTCATCCTCTCTCAAAACTTCCTCAGTACCCATTTTTACCCCATACACACACACACAAACACACATATATGATTATCATGTATGTATATATGTACATTTGTATATTACATGCAAGTGTCCATTTATGAGAGAGAATACGCAATTTTTGTCTTTCTGAGTTTGGGCCATCTCACTCAATGGTATACGTTCCAGATCCTTCCACTTCCCTACAAATCTCACGTTTCTTTACAGCTTAATAAAATTCCATGGCATGTATGTTCCACATCTCCCTCATCTTTCCATCTGATGGTGGTCACCCCGGCTGCTGAGACCACACTGTCACTAACGCTCTCCCTCCCTCACTCACTCCTCTGCTCATTTGCTCTTTGCTTTTGGTGCTTTATGCAGGTGTCTGAACATCTGACTTTTCCATGCATTTGAAACAATAATACTTTTTATAATTATATACATTATGTTTATTCTGTTCCTCTGAAGAGCCACAGTATCATGTTGCCAGGCGCCACTGTCAGAAACATGCTCAGTAATGCCATTTATAACTTATCAAAATTAATTTCAAGTTGTCTGAAAATATACACAGCACCGGAGGTGCTAATTTAGCTATCTTACACGAGAAAGGTATTACATTCTCATCAGTGTTGTTCTGCAGCCGTCACTGCTATCTGAGTCCAGAAGTTTGCTCCCAAAGCTCACACTCACTCAACAGACATCCGTGCTTCTCTTCCCCACCCGCGGCCCTGACAGCCACCACCCTCCTATCCCTCTCTGAATTTGGCTCCCTGGGTCCCTCAGGCAGGTGGACTCCTGGTTTGTCCTTTTGTAATAGGCTTGTTTCCTTCGTGCCATGCTCTCCAGCTCCTTCCATGTTGCAGCTAGTATCGCACTGTCATTGCTTTGTCAGTCTGAGACTCTCACTGTCTACACCGTGTTCGCTTCCTTCTACCAGCTAGTGGCTGTTGGACAGAATCCTGCTACAAATATGGAGATGTGGCTTTTCAAGACTCTGCCCTTTATTCTTTCTAGTGTATACCCAGAAATGGAATTGCTAGATCATATGGCATTTCTTTTCTTTACATTAAAAAATTACTTATTTATTTAGTCATTTATTTATTTATTGAGACAGGAATTCTTTGTGTAGCTCTGTAGATCAGTTTGGCTTCAAACTCAGAGATCCATCTGTCTCTGACTCCTGAGTGCTGGGATTAAAGGCCGGTGACACCACCACCCAGTTTAAACATTTTATCTTAGTAATATATTTTAATTAATTTTTTATGAGTTTAAGACAACACGTCTTGATCATTCTCAATGCCCACTCTTCTGCCTGAATTCCTCCCAGATCCACCCCTTCTTAGTGCCCCAATTCACGTCCATTTTTTTTTTTAAAGAGACTATCTTGCAACAGATGTCTTTGTCCCCTGGCCCTTCTGCCTCTCTCCTCTGGGATGTCCCTGAGCCTTAAGTGTAGGGGTTATGTTGTAAATAGGTTACTTGAGGACTGGCACCCCGCAGTCCGTTGTTCTCTGCCTTTTGACCAGTTATAGCTTTCTGTGATGGTCTCCATCTGGTGCAAAAAGAGGCTGTTTTTTTGGGGTGAGGGTCGAGGCACTTATCTGTGGATGTAAGGACAGATATTTAGAATGCAGTTAGGAATTATAGGGTCCATGGCATCCACCAATCACAGGTAGCTGACTAAATTTACAGTATCAGACATGAATTTCCCCTATTGAGCAGGTCTCAAGTCCTATTTGGTGGCTGTTGCTTATCACCAGTATATGAGTACGGCTATTGCACCTTTTGGAATATCTCACCAGGCTGGGCATCGTGGTTCTGGGCATTATAGCCAAGGAGGGCTATTGAATGCTTTTCTCTCTTTGTAGTTTACAAGATTGCTTCCAATACTGAGAGCCAAAGGCTTCCAGGCCAGATCTAGATGGCTTCCTCCAAGTCCTCTGGCTGAAGTGTATAATAGCTTCAGCAGTGTGATCTTTTCTTCCTTCTCTGGAAGGCACCAAGCGATGGCAATAACCACTGTTTTAGGAGTCTCTTAGATTCTACTGACCAATAACTTGAAAGAAGGCTTCCCATGCTTGGCATTGGGGGCTTTGTTAGATAGTCTACAGTTTTGGGGGGGCAGTACTGTCATCCTAAGTAATATAACCTCAATTAAATTATATATGTATACATACATGTACGAACACATACACAGACCTACATGTTTTATGAATTTGTGTGACCATAAAATAGTATGACTCCCTATGAATTTTTCAAATATCCTCAGAACTATTTAGCCCTCCCCGTCCCTTCTCCCTCTGTGTTGTCCTCACTCCCGTCCCCAGATCTGCAATGCTTCTTATTGTTGTCAGGTGAAATGCTGTACAAATAACACGTTGGTCCAGTCAGCAAAAAGCATTGCTCAGGTTGGTATCTTATCTCATCAGCATTCCTTATTACTTGTTCTATTAACTATGGAGCAAGGCCTGTTCAGTTCATGGAGGGAATTGGAGGGAAGTCTATTTGTTCTTTTAGCCCCACCGGTTTTTGAATCATATCATTTGAAGCTGTATTATTGTGCAAATACACATTCTGAATTGTTCATGTTTGGGAGGTTTGACACAGCATCGTGGATTGCTCCTCTTCATTCCTGTTAATCTTTCTTTCCTAGCACTGATATAGCCAATACAATGTTCTTTTGTTCGGCATTTATGTGGTGTCAGAATCATTTCACTTTCATCTATGTCTTTATAGTTTAGATTTTTTTTGTTTCTTCAAGACAAATTTCCTCTGTGTAACCCCTCTGGCTGTTCTGGAACTCACTTTGTAGACCAGGTTGGTCTCCAGGTTGGTTGTTCTGCCAGCCTTTGCCTCTAGAGTGCTGGGATTAAAGGCATGTGCCACCACTGCCCGGCTATTTTTAGATTTTTTAATTAGTTTTTTTTTGCAGATATGCAATTTTTTAAGACAGGGTCTTCTAGCCTACTTTGGCCTGGAACTCACTATCCATCCTTCCAGGCTAGCCTCACACCTATAGCAGTATCCTGCCTCAACCTCCTGTGGTATAATGGACACGAGTCACCATGCCTAACTATATCTTGAATTTTTTGTTTTGTTTTGTTTTTAATTTTTGAGACAGGGTTTCCTCTGGGTAGGCCTGACTATCCTGGAAGATGCTTTGTAGATCAGGCTGGCCTCCAACTCAGAGATCCGCCTGCCTTTGCCTCCCAAGAACTGGGATTAAAGGCATGGGCCACCACTCCCTGGCTAGATCTTGCATTTCTATGCCATCTGAAAAACTCAGTCTTTGAATTAGTGTGTTTCTAGCATCCATATTTAATTTGCATATTGATGTGGCTGGATTAATCGCTACCATCTTGCTATTTTCTGTTTATTCTGTCCTTACCATCTTCTGCATTCTCTTGCGTAAACATCGTTGTATGATTCAAATTACCAATTCATTTGTTATTTATATCTTTACACATGTTATTGGCTGCCCTTGGCCTCATGTGTCCTTAATGAATGAGGTGATGCTTAAATTATTTCATGTCATTTAAAAATGTATTATACAGATTTCATATAATGGTCTGGTACCAATTTTTTCTGCCCCTAAGGCTGCAGATAAAAATATTCTAAAATATTAGAAAGCATAATGCCTGGAAAACTCCTAATTCACAAAGTACAGGGTTCATTATTTAGAAGGACTTGTTTAAGAAACAGAAAATAATTAGGCCTATACCAAGTGCTCACAGGTCCACCTATCAAATCTTAACAACAAGCTCATGAGGATCAAATTCTTTCAGATACTTTAGCTGTAGGCCAGAATACATTGTAAACCCCAAATAATCAGTGTGATACGAAAATATACAGTACCTCTGGAAAGTAGTTGAATTTCAGGCTCTGGCAAGAAGCCTCCATCATCCTAGAGAGAAAACAGTTACCTGTTGTTTTCAAAACCCTGTGATGGTTAGGTTGTTTTCAGGAAAAGCAAGACCTGTGTAGACACCCAGTGGCCCAAGCAGGAGCAATCTGGGAGAATTGGCATTGGTCCAGTGTGAACTGAAGCCGGGGAAAGAAAGCAGGGGCAGGTCCTGTGGGCTGCGGTGACCAGTTCAAGGGTTCTGAGTGTCCTACGATGAAGTGACACCATTAGAGAGTTTTGAACAGGGAGGCAATGTGACCATATTTCTGTCTTATCCTGGTCACGGCTGGGTGGACATGGAAGTCCAGGAAAAAGCAGTTTCCTGGTGTTTTCTCTGCTTTCTCCAGAAGCCCAGAGCCCTCACACCTGCATGGCCTCCCTGTCTCCCTTTCAAATCTTCTCAGGTCTTCTGTGCCAGCCCAGGTTTCTTGGTTAAGTGGGCACACCTAGGACCAGACAGGGGCAGTAGTTGGGGACTATGACAAGATTCCAAGGGGAAGACTTAATGATAGATTCCAGAGAATACAACCATGACCCACACTTGGGAACCCACAAATGTGGAATATTAGAGAGTGAAATTTTGAACAAATTGATCAGGGTTCTTTTAGTGTTTAGCACTGATCCATAGTGTTATTCCAGGAGTGACGTTTTTCTTGTATTACCAATGTCCGGGCTGCATCGGACTCGTGCTGAGTAGTGAGGAGCTCACAAACCCTAGAATCCTTCATAGTATCTTCATCTGCTCCCTGGGCACAGAGTGAAGCCCAAGCCTCCTGGGTGTTTCTAATAGAGTATGCAGAAGATCAAGACCCTAAGTGAACACATCACACAGCACCCAACAGCAGAAGGCCTCATACTTGGCTGGGCAGTGTGGCTAGGTGGCTTTTCTGTCTTCTCTCTGGGCTGGTTTTCATCTGTGAGAAGGATCAATGGCCTGTAAAAGACTGTTGTGAGGAATAAAAGATTATTCAGGAAAGGAGAGCCCTGACAACTTTATGAGAAACAGAAGAAGAGCTCCTGAGCTGTAGCATACTAAATATGTAAACTCCTGAGATCAGGACTGAGATTTGCCATGTTTATATATTTGCATTCACATTTACATATTCACATTTATATTTACATATTTACATTTACCTATTTACTTTTGCCAGGCAAATAGCACTTCGTTGTCCTGCTGTTCACTGAATCAAGAGAGCCACACCTCTGCTTCAAGGCAGTCCAGAGCCCAAGTTCTCCTCTGACTCAACTTCTAGCCTGTGCATTTCTTCACTATTGTTTTCTGGTGTGGGTTTTGCTTTTGTTTCTCCAGGAGCCCAGACCAGTTACACCTGTATTGCCTCCCTGCCTCCCCTCCAAGGGCTCACAGGCCCTCCTTGCCTGGCTCAGGTTTCTTGCTAAAGTGGGCACACCCAGGGTCAGGCGACAGGGCTGCTACCTTGCTAATTAAAAGCTCCAGAGTCCCCGACAGGCTTTCAGTGCCTGCAGATCCAGCTGCAGCCAAAGTTTTGATTCCAGAGACAAGAACCTCTTTGGACAAAGGTAATTTCTGCTATTTAGAGCCTTCTGAGGGAGACCTTTTACTGCTTTCTGTCTAGCCCTGGGTGCTTCTGGAGGCCTTGACCCGAGGTACAAGCTACTGGAGAAATTAGAGTTGCTTATAATAAAAATGCTGCTTGCATTTTGCTTATTCTCTGCTTTAAGACAACTTTCATGTGAGGCCCCGGGGGTCCTAGACAGGGAGGGCTGTGAGCAGCTGGGTCTCTTTGTAAGAGACTGTAGACTTTGTAGACCTGGTGCTATTAACCAGAATCTCAGAATCAAACATCTCTACGAGACCAACTTGTGATGTGGCTGTGGATGTCCACATGCAGAGTCCTTGGAGGTGCCTCTCTGAATGAAGAGCCAAGGAATACACAAGTCAGAGGGGTGGGTTTTCTGACAGCTAAGCTGTCAGAGTAAGAGCAGGAATTGTAGCTGTGGGGAACTAGAACAGGGCTGGACATCATGCTTGGCTTTCTTCTAAGCCTGGTGATTCAGTGCATAAGAAGGCACCTGGGGTGATGGAACTTTTTCACCAACCAGATATGGTGGCAGATGTCATTTCAAAGCCATCACCACCTGGAGACCTAGGACCACACCAGTTACTAAAGGGCTGAGAGTGTCTTCTCAGGGCTTGCTGGCCTTGAAGTATGTTCTGTCTAGGTACAATTTAAAACATCAGTCTGGGTTCTAGAAAGATGGTTCAGTGCTTAAGAGCACTGGCTGCTCTTGTAGAGGGCCAGGGTTCAGTTCCCAGCACCCACACTGGGCAGCTCACAACTGTCTATAACTCCAGTTCCAGAGGATCAGACTTCCTCTTCTGACCTCCACAGGCAACAGGCACACACTTGGTGCACATGCATACAGACAAACAAAATACTCACACACATAAATACCATAGATAAATCATCAAGATATCTTAATGTGTATATGGGGTGAGGGCTTAGGGAAGCTCTTACTAAAGAATTTTCATAAAATTCTAGGTGCATATAAGAGAAGAATAATTTTCTTTTTCTTTCTCAGGGCTAGGCAACGATGGCCTTCTCTCTTCAATCTAGAGTACGTTATCCTCCTCAAGAAAGCTCTGAAGATTCAGAAAGAAGGATCCACAAAGAAAGTAAGTATGAATCACAAACCTGTTTGGACCATCTCCACTTGCTCTCACCAAAGGGTCTAAGGAGCCTGTTTCACTTTCTTAACCCACAAATCTCTTTGCTTTGGCTGAAATACTCAGAAACCTGCATATTGAAATCTCAAGGCACTTAATTATTTTCTTGTTAATTACATTTAGAATTGTTTGTTCCTTCATACATTGCAGCAAGTCATTGATGGGGCAGATGTTAAGGTGGGCCAACTCAAGGGTCTGAGTGGTAGCTAATCTGGTTGGTCCTGGCCAATGTGACCCCACCCCCTCAGGCAAGGGGCAGGGCCAGCTCTCCTAGGCCCAAGCCATTGGGGCCAGCTCTCTCTTGCCTGTGGTGAGGGGTGGAGTGGAGAGAGGGTGGTGTCAGCTCTCCCATGGTGGGTGGGGTCAGTTGTCCTGCTATAGGGTCCAGCAAGGGGCAGGGCCAGCTATCCCCAGGGCTAGTGAGGGGCAGGGATGTTTCAGCACAGCCCTCAGATTTCAGCACACATAGTCCCTATGATCCCCTGTGGTAACACAAGCCCTGAATTTGGCTGCTGTTGGGCCACTGACCCAGACATGACCCACTGAAGTAGCATGCGCCCGAATGGCACCCCAGCCCATGTGACTGTGCAGGCCACCCAGATAGGCCTGGCCCTGGTATTGGGGTGGCTCTCAGACACTTGCATGACCATAGATTGCAACCTCAGACCCAAACATGGTCCTCGGTAGCAGTCTGGCTTGGATGTCACCATAACCCCAGGCTACTCAGATTGGCATGGCCCAAGTTACAGTGAGGTCCTTGGACATCAACAAGGTTGCAGGCTGTGGTCAGACCGCTGGCATCAGCAGTAGCTGGTATCAGGAGCCATATACATCTACACAGCCCCTGACTACTGTAGGGCCAGAGGCCCAGATAAGGCCCTAGCAGCAGCTCTGCCATAGTGTCAGTGGCAGCACAGCCCTTGGACACCAACATGGCTACAGGATGTGGCCTAGACTCCAGGCATCCGTGTGAGACTGGTCCTGTGGAACGATAGCCACAGAATCTATCTACATGACTAGGGGCAACAACAGGATATCTGGGAGGAGTTTCAGTGAGGGCCCAGGGATGATGGTGTGGCAGGGGACAGAAGCCTTGATCCAGACCAATGACTCATTGCAATGAATATTTGTGGGTGGGGCTGATCGGACAGAAGGGTATACATTGTGACATACTGCAGCTCCCAAATAACTCTGGGATGAATGAAGAAGGTGTTGGAAAGATGTCGGAGCGAGGTGAGTTTTTGTTTTTGAATTAAGCTTGAGGGGATAATGCTACAGGGGTGAGGGGCAGATATGGAGGGACTGGGAAGAGAGCGGGATTGGAGTGCATGCTGCGGAATTTCCAAAGAATCAATAAAGGATTATGTTAAAAAAGAATTGCTTGTTTGTTTTGATTAAGATGATTAGAAATTACACAACAACCAAGACTACTTAAATCTGTCATATGGATGACAGATTTAAGTAGTCTTGGTTGTTGTTGTTATGCCGAAACTTTATAAATAAGAAAAAAGTAACTCCAGAAGAAGTGGCAAGTGTCATGCATCTCCTGCAACCAGGAATGTACGCAGTTCTTCTCTGTGCCTTGATCCGTACACCATCCCTGCCCTATTTCCCTTCCTATGGCCATTTCTTCTCAAAACAATATCTATCACAGAAATTTACAGTTCATTGTTATTAGAATGGAGCCCAAACCTTAAAGCCAATTATATCCACACCTGTGTCTTGTGCTTTTCTGTTATCTGGCAGTTCAGGAACTTCCCAGAACCTACAGGATCTATGACTCCCAACAGATGGTGTGGGTCCTGGCAGGAAATTCTTTAATAGCAGTGCCTGCTAGCAGCAATGTCAAACCTGGTAAGTGACATGCGAGGGGACTGTTATTCTTGAGGAGCCATCAGGCCCACTGCGAGTGGACATCAGCCTGCATAAGTCTTCTGCCTTCTGGTCACCAATCTGATGTTTAGAGGACAGGCAAGGAGAAAAAGACAGCCCCCCTGCTACAAAGGAATACATATACATAGAAAGAACAGCACACTTACCCTCACTAAAGCATCTTCAAATAGGAGAGATTGGTGTAACAGTCACTAAGTTTCTTTTAGAATGGCATTCCTTTAAATTCCAACCAACATCTACCCATATCCGCAGGTTCGAACGTGCCCATCTTTACCACCGTCAACATGACATGTTCTTCTCTCTCGGCATCTCCTCTTCTAATTCCCATCAGAAGGAAACCCATCTCAGCCTTGTCTCACTTCTATAAAACTTGTGTGTTTTGTTTAATCCCCCTCTTAACCTTGCCCATCACAGAGAGACCTCCCATATCATATCCCCCATCTCAATAACGCAACTTGCTCTTTATTCCCTCTTTCTGTTCCTTTACCATTTGTGGGAGCCAGCTTTTCACTAGTATGACAGCCTATCCTCACTGCCACCAAAAATAGCTAAAAAATATACTTAAATGTTGATTTGGGTGACTAAGTTCAGAGTTTTCAGAGCCTTCTGCTGGCTTCACTGATTTTTTAGGTATAGGTCAACACACACATGGTACGGTGGAAAAGAGCTGCTATCCTTATAGTAGACAGGAAGTTCGGGGGAGGTTTCAACCTTCTTGCCTTATAGGAACATCACCAATGGCCAGTTAGGTTCTGTATCCAATAACTCACCCAGCTGTGAACTCATTAATGGATTAATCCATTGATGAAGTTAGGACTTTCATGATCTGATCCTGCTTCAATAGTGCCCCCAGGTGATGTTCAAGTTTTCAATATATGGGACTTTGAGGGAAGTATTTCATATCTTGCCCTAAACCAAACCTTCAATGTCCTCATAGTGCTTTGTCTTAGGTGAGTAGTTAATAAATAGTTGTTGAATGGGTTTGTTTCCTGTCCTATGCCAAGAAATAGATACAAAATGTCTAAACTCTTGGAAAACTCTTCCTAAATTATTGGATAGTTAAGTCCAACCAAGAATGATAGAAAATTCACACAACAGGAACTTAAGTAAGATAGTGGTTTGTTTCTTACATATATAAAACCAGCAGGCTGGGTTTCATGTTGGTTCCATGATGCCACCAGAGATCAAAGAGTCTACCTTTCTGATTCACCAACCTCAGGTTTACGTAAGCTATCACTTAAGTGTTTGATGTAGGTAACAGGATGTGACAGATGAAATATTTCCAGGTGAGTCTAGTCTCTTAAGGAACTTGTAGAAACCGTTCAGGACACATCCACTCATACATCATGGGCCACAGTAAGTGCATGACTATATCTTATTTTTATTTTTGGGAAACAATGTGCCCAAGTGACAACTGAGGTTCTGGTATCAAGAAGCAAAAAGAAATTGGTCACAGGAAAGCAACCAATAATCACTGTTATGTTGCTAATGTGGGAGCTTTGAAGGAGGAGATGATGATGATGATTAGGAGGATTAACAGGGTCTGGGTCAAAAGATGAATTTCTTTTGAATCCTGACATTGTTCCCATTTTTATTGTATTTCCAGTCATTCTTAACTTGATAGCATGTAGAGACACAGAATTCCAAGATAATGAAAAAGGTAATCTAGTTTTTCTGGGAATCAAGGGTGAAAACCTTTGCCTCTTCTGCGCTGAAATCGGGGGCACACCGACTTTGCAGCTTAAGGTGAGTAACTGAAGCTAGCAGGGGAGGTATACCAGATAGACTTTTATTTAAGGTAGCTTATCAGTTTACAGAATAAAGATGATATCCCTGCAAGTTTGCCCTCTTCAAAGTAATAAAGGAGCCCTTACTTGGCTGGTCCCCAGATAAATAACAATAACACTGAGTTATACAGCACTTTTTTAAACCCCAGATTTGGGATTTAAAGTGAAAATCAGAGCATCAAACCCATGGAAATGTTTCTGAAAAGTGAAGGAACAGTGGCTTCTCCATTCTTAGTGCCGAGTAACTTCCTACTAGATACCATCAGAGATGCTAATAAGCCACACTTAGGCAAAGGATTGCTAATCTGAAGTTTTCATAGTATGTACTCACATCTGTGTGCTAAAAATAAAAGATATATAGTTAAAAGTCTCATCCCTTGCAAATGATGGAAATTGTAGTGCACAAATTCACTCAGAGGTTGGGTATTCAGGCTGGCTGGCACAAAACTGTAGATGGGTGTATACCAGAAGGCCTCTCCCTCTACGCCATTCTCTTCCAGGGAGTACCATACCTCAAAGAATCAGTAAGCCCTTGTATGATGGGACTCTGGAAAAAAGTCAGGCTATTTAGAAACTAGTGGGTGCCTGGTTTGATAGCTTGCTATCTTTTCATTTGCCTGTATCCCTAACCCATGTCCCTCCTATTGGGCACAGCATTTACACCCATGATGTGCACTCAGTGCTCAGTTACTGTAGCCCCCTCTCCCTGGTCATCCTCATTAATAAGTCTGTTTCTTACTCTAGGATGTAAGCATCATGGAAATATACCATGAGGGCAAGGCACAGAAAGACTTTCTCTTCTACCACAGCACAGAGGGCTCCACTTCTGCCTTTCAGTCAGTCTCCTTTCCTGGCTGGTTCATAGCCACCGCTGCCACAGCAAGACAGACAGTCACCCTCACACAACAGAGGGGTGAAACTGCTAGTACCAACTTCTACTTAGAGCCTGAAGCTTAAAGTCCAGCATGGGCCATATGTGGCTGAGTACAGGACAAAGAATCAAACTGATGGAGAATCCTTTACTTGAAAACACAGCAAGGCATCGTAAAAGACCACTGTGTCACCTCTGCACCAGACATACATTTTGAAGTGTTACACATCTGAACATCATTCCAATGTGAAACCCAAGAATCACTTTTATCCTTTTCTGATCTTGTCCCACCATCCATTCAGCTACCAAGTACAGTCAAGTCACAAACTTACATGCAACTCTCCCTCCCTGTTCTCACAGCATCCCATGGGGCAGAGATATGGATTCCAGTCAGTGCAAAATTCTTCCTTCTTAACTTTACATATGCTTATTGTAAATATGATAAATGCCTGAAAGATAAATATCAAGAATGAAGCAATATAAAAGAATATTTCTTGTGTCTTGATGATCATGACAGATTCAGAACATCATCAGTTAATAATCTGACAAACAGTATATGCTTTTATTATGGTGACTGCTAACCAAAGTGAATATAAAATGAATCCAAATTTCAGAGAATCAGTCACATTAACTTGAATTTCAAACTAATTATAATGTCTTTATTTAACTTTATAAAGTGATTGGAAATTGAAGAATCTGCTCTGATATTATGCTTTCTGGAACTTTAAGAGTGTCTGTGGGACAGTTTTCAATCAGTTGCTTGTTGTGTGAGGGTGTGATGGTCTTAATAATAATAGCCCCTAGAAAGTCATATTTGAACACTTAGTTACCAGGGAGTGGAACTATTTGAAAGGATTATAAGAATTAGGAAGTGTGGCTTTGTTGGAGAAAGTATGTCATGGGCAGTGGATTTTGAGGTTGCAAGAGCCCATGCCAGGCCCAGAGTCTTTCTCTCTGCCTGTGGATCAGGATGCACATCTCTCAGCTACTTCTCTAGGACCATGTTTGCCTGCATGCCACCACACTCCCTGCCATGATGATTGATAATGGACTAACCTCTGACACTGTACGCAAGCCCCCAATTAAATGTTTTCTTTTATAAGAGTTGCATAGGTCATGGTGTTTCTTTGTAGCAATAGAAGAGTGACTATGATAGAGGGTTGCTTTAGCTGGAAGCCCCACAGTTGCAATAGACTATGGAACCCTGAATATAAACATAAGCATTACAATTTCTCTTCCTTCAGACCCCAACATGCAAAACAGTACATTAGGCCTTGTAATGCTGCAAACTTACTGCTGAGTTCAAAGTTCTTGGCTAGGCAAAATATGTTCTAAAATCTGCTCTAGCCTTATCTCCTCTAATATTACCACTAGTGATTCTGTTTGAGATATTCCTTGAATCCTGCCTTACCTCTTACAACTTATGACTTAGTCCTGTCATTTCTGTGCAAGAATCTTCAAGAAGGCATTATATGACAGTGTCTTAGTTAGGGTTTCTATTGCTGTGAAGAGATATCATGATCATGGCAATTCTTATAAATTAAAACATTTAATTGGGGCTGGCCTACAGTTAAGAGGTTCAGTCTCTTATCATCATGGTGGGACATGACAGTGTTCAGGCAGACATGGTGCTGTAGAAGAAGCTGAGAATTCTACATCTTTGATCTGCAGGCAACAGGAAGTGAACTGAACTACAGGTGTAGCTTGAGCAAAGGAGACTTCATCTCCCCCACAGTGACACACTTCCTCCAACAAGACCACACCTACTCCAACAAAGCCAAAACTCTTAATAGTGGCACTCTCTATGAGCTTCTGGGGGCCAATTATATTCCAGCTACTTACCACCAAAGCAGGCTATCTCAGTCCTGTTGGTCATCTCTTCCTGTGCCCTAGAATATCTGGGGAAGGACACTTGTAGGCTCTCCTTGTTGCTCACACATGCACAAACATAGATGTGAGAGAGAATTGTTCTATGAAGAATCCTTGACCGATGTATGTGGGAGCAGGTCGGGAATAGCTACACTATCAGAATCGTGTACCAGCACAATTCTGTGATGTTCCCAATGTTTTCCTTGGAAGGCCTCAGCAGGAGTAAGGTGGAATCACAAACACTGACCTCAAAAACTCCTCCCTGCATCAATCCCCCTCAATTTTCTTCTTCAGTTTCCCAGCTCAAACTCTTGTTCTCTCGAGTACCTTTTCATTTCCACACATGCATTCCTTCACCTCAGGATCTGCCCTGGAAAATCAGATTCTATCTCTTTTTCCTACTGTCTATACCAGTATTGTATTTCTTCCCTCTGTATTTCTGTCAATGTCTTCACATGTGACTCCGCATATACAACACTGCATAGCCCACCTGTTATAGCTTGTCTTTTTGTCTTGTTTTCTGAGACAGGATTTCTATGTGTAGCTCTGGAAATCCTGGAACTTGCTCTTTAGATCAGGCTGGCCATGAACTCACAGTGATCCACCTCTCTGTGTCTCCCAAGTGCTGGAATTTAAAGGTGTGCACCACTATCACCTGGCCAGTTATCTCTTCTTTTTTCCCCCCAACATATTATTTTTATAGATTATTTGGGATTTTCATACAATGTGGCCAATCACAGTTGCTTCCCATTCCACCCAGGTCCACCCTCCACCCTTGTGCCCTTGCCCCCCAAATACACCAAGTACAGTTTGTGTTGCTCATACACTCACTGGAACATGGTCAAGATCTCAGTGGCCAACTCCTCAAAGATAACTGAGTCATTTCCCATCCCCCCACCAGAAGCCATCAGCTGTGAAGAGACATGCCTCTGCACCTTTACAATTATCAAGTGAGGAGTCACTGGTTTCCTGTCTAGACTGTTTCTCTTTTGGGGATGGACGGAGAGAGGCTGTTGCAGAAGATTTCAATGTCTTTCATTCTCAAATATGAGTCTGTGGTTATTAATACCACTGCAACCAATTCTTCCTTGATCATAATAACCAGCGGCAACATGGATTATGGACTTCCACGTGGTTTCCAATATCTGCATGGACCACAGATACCCACACACTCTCCAACGACATCACCATCACGGACCTCATCTGGAGGCAGCACATACCACAGATATTAACACAGTCCTAGCATGGATCATGAACAGCAACATGGTTTCTGGTGGGAGCACCAACCATGGACATTAACAAGGCCTCGTGGTGGTAGCAGGGATCACCGACATCAACATGGCTCCCTGTGGTAACACAAATCATGGATGTCAAAATGGCCCCTAGTGACATCACTGTCAAGGGACACCAATATAACCTCAGATAACAGCACAGACCAAGGACATCTGTAAGCAGAGACTGATTTTACATTTTTCAGCCACCCAGACCCAAATAATCATACAGAAACTATATCAATTACAACACTGTTTGGCCAATGACTCAGGTATATTTATAGCTAGCTCATATATATTAAATTAACCCATTTCTATTAATCTTTGTATTGTCAGGAGGCTGTGGGTTTCCAGTAAGATTCTGGCATATTTCTCCTTCAGCAGCCAAATGGCATCTGTCTAAATTTGCCTTCTTATCCCTGCATTCAGTTTAGTTTTTCTGTCTACCTATATTCTGCCCTGCCAAAGGCCAAAGCAGCTTCCTTATTAACCAATGGTAATAAAACATATTCATAGCATACAGAGGGGAATCCCACATCATCTCCCCTTTTCTGTCTAAATAAAAAGGAATATTTGAACTTTAACATTGTAAAATTACATATAACAACACAGATATCAAGTAAGAATTAAAGTTACAATATTTCTTTGTAAGGCTAAAGTTTCATATCTAATTTATCTTTTATCATAACTAAGAAAAACCATACTGTAACTATCTGTCTTCAACTCTATCAAAGACTCCCAAAGAATATAATATTACACAAGTTAACAGGAAGTGCATTGTAAGTAAATTCTAAAAACTCTAGAATTGACAGAGACATTCTGCTGCCTGGACAGTCACCCAGTTCTTCTGTAACATTGGGGCATCCGTCTTCAGCCTACAGGCCCATAGCATCTGGAAGACTTTTCCATGAAGCAGGAAATTTGAAAGATTGTTTCACCTATATTGGCAGTTTGTCATTTTCTTCTGTGTCCTGCAGAATGTCTGGAAGACTCTTTCATGAAGCAGGAACCCCGAAGGATCTTCTCACCTTTAGGCAAGTTTAACAGTCATTTCTCTGTGGGTCCTGCATGTCTAGTTCATACAGTATACTATCAAACAGTCTAGGCAAGAGCAGTTTTTTGCCCAAATGGATAGCCTTGTCACATTGAAGGCAAATTCCATAATGAGTTTCTTCAATGTCCATCAACTTCTCCAAAGTAATTGGTGCTGCCAGAAGCAGACATGTCTCATGGTCGAGAAAAGTCTATGTTCTTAAAACATTTTAAATGCCATATTCTGTAGGACTTTGAAGTGTTGAAGATTACCTATCTAACTGAAATATATCTCTGTATATCTAGAAAACCTAACTAATATGTCTACAAGTTTGACTACTATAAATTACTACCTATTCATTTGTAATGTTAAATTATACATTACATATTTTTAAATAAGCTCCATAAAATTATCTTAAACAAGACTAGAGATATACATATAACAAAATTAACCTTTTTATCAATAAAAAACATACCAATGCAAAGCATTCATCTCTATATCATATATTCCTTATTTATTTATTTATATTTTTAGAAATTGACTGTGACCATCAATAATTTATAACTAACCCTTTTAAAATAAAAATAAACATTTATAAACAACCATTTTTGGAATTTGTGCATAGTTTTCTCCAAACTGCTTCCTGCTGTTTGTTGGGCAAAGTATTTTTAGGGTTCATGGAGACCTTTCAAGGGGTTTTGCTCCATCAAACCATATTAGTCTGAAAGAAATCCACAGGTTCTCATCTTCTGTGGAAACAAAAGCAGAACCTTTTTCCAAAGTAACATGCCCTTAGACTCAAATTTTGAAGTCAAGATACCTTTAATATATATATATATATATATTATGTTGGTTTAGCTTAGCAGCCCCCAGAATCAAATGTCTCTCTGTAGTCAAGAAATTCAAAGAAAACACAACAATATACATAATCCAGACTCTCTGTGTATTTTCCATTTTTATGTGGCTTAATGTGCATATATTTTATTCCTCTATTTCTTTTTAAGAATTCTTAAATCATTTTTCCCCTCCTTGGGATCAGCTCAACACCTTTTTTTGAGTGATTCCTCTTTTTTTTCCATATTTAATTTTTTATTATTGCATTATAAATAGTACTATTCAAAATTTCCACCTCCTCCGCTCCTCCCATTTCCCTCCCGCTTCCCCACTCCCCTTCCCCTTTTTCCCTCCAGTCCTAAGAGAGGGCAGGTTACCCTGCCCTGTGGGAAGCCCAAGGCCCTCTCACCTCCATCCAGGCCTAGGAAGGTATGAATCCAAACTGACTAGGATCCCAAAAAGCCAGTACATGCAGTAGAATCAAATCCCAGTGCCATTATCATTGGCTTCTCAGTCAGTCCCCATTGTCAGTCATATTCAGAGAGTCTGTTTCAATCACATGCTCATTCAGTCCCAGTCCAGCTGGCCTTGGTGAGCTCCCACTAGATCGGGCACACCATCTCAATGGGTGGACGAATCCCTTGCGGTTCTGACTTCTGTGTTCA
>PVIU01014265.1:0-28908 GCA_004026605.1 Ondatra zibethicus
AGCAGTGGGGTAGCGGGGACAGGGGAAAGAGAGAGAGAGAGAGAGAGAGAGAGAGAGAGAGAGAGAGAGAGAGAGAGCAAACAAGCACTGGTGATGGTTCCTGCTCATTTGACAGGATCAGAATCACCCAGGCAGGAGTCATTCCTCTGGCGTGACTGACCGAGTCCCCAGATAACATGCGCCTTGACTGTGGTCAGCATCATCCCATGGACTGTGGTCCTGGACAGAACAAAAATGAGGAGGTGAGCTGAGTACCAGCACCCATGAGTGTCTACTTCCTGACGTCAGGCACAATGTAATCAGCTACCTTCTGCTCTTGAGCAGGTGTTCCCCACCACCATGGGCTGTATCCTCCTCTGTGAGCCAATAGGACCCTTCCCTCCTTCCTTAAGTTGCTTTTCATCAGGTATTATGCCTTGGCCTTGAGAAAAGGAACTGACACAGTCATACAAGAGATGAGTCTTGGAGCCAGTTTGCTAATTCCAACTTTAAACCTGGGGAGGGGGGGATAAAGGGGGCAAAAGAAAAATCTTGCTGCCTCTGATTGATCACTGCGTAGTCCTCATTCGCTAAACAAGGTCTCGTAAGAAGAAAGGGATGCCCTGGATTTTGTACGTTTTCTTAGTGAGGGTGGCTACTCCAGACACTGGCTGCCCTGTCTTATACTCTGCATCCTGTCTCAGAGCTCCAGATGTGTGTTCCTGGTGAAATCTCCACTGCGTATAGATTTTCATTTCTCCTTCCACACGCTACACACACACACACACACACACAGCTTAAACCTAGTGTATTGATTCACTGTGTATCCCACCTCTTCTGGCAACATCTGGCCCAGCACTGAGGAGAAAGGATAAAACTGCCTGGGATTAGGAGTAAGGGAGTCTCCCCTCTCATCCCCAGCACCTTTAGTTTCAGCCTCTCTCCATTCTCCAAGTTCGTTTGGAAGTCTGAATCTGAAAGCTGGTGGTTAAAGATCTCAGGAAGGGAGGGACCTTCGGGTCAGTGCCTTTGCCTCCTGTTTGATGGGTGTAGGCTACAGCTCTGGGAAGGCGGGTCCCACAGTGGGATCTGCTTCGAGGACGTTGGATGCACTTCTCACTTTGACCACTAGTGGGAGCTGCTGACCAACCTCAGTCCTGGCTGGAGCTACAGGCCGGCGGTGGAAGATTGATCTGTAGTCCATCAGTCAGACCCTCCTGACACCCCATCCCATTCAGAGCCAGAGCGTCCTGTGTCCTGAACATCACTTTCTTATATGTCCTCCAGAAACTTCTGGAGAAATCACTGGCCCACAGCCACCTCAAAATTCCTATAAAGAAGTTACTAGACATGGCATGATGGCACAAGCCTTTAATCTCCGCACTTGGGAGGCTAAGACAGGCAAATCACTGTGAGTTCGAGACCAGCTTGGTCCATATTGCAAATTCCAAGCCAGCCAGAGATACCTAATGAGACCCTGTCTCAAAACAAAACAAGCAAGCGGATGGTCCCAGCTTGCCTCTGGTGTGTATGCGTGTGTGCACCTCTGTACTCCTGTGACAGCCCTGGACAGTGCCGCGGCAAAGGGAGAGGGGCACTGTCCTTTGCAATGGTCTATGGTAGTGGCCTGTTAGTTCCTTGTGGGTCTGACTGGCTGTGCAAGCAAATGTGTGACTCTGTACCATCATGTGCACAGCTGTCTGTCTGAATGTATGTGTGCGCGTGACAGTATCCTAATGGGACAGTCAGTGCTTGTGTCAACATGTAACTTGGTATCCCTGTGTGTGTCAAGAAGAAGGCTGAACATAGTTCAAGAGGGCGTGTGGAGGCGTCCATGGGAGTCCTAGTGTTTGGTGATTGTGTATTTGATACTGGAGCTGTCTGTGTATTTTGTTTCTGTCCGCACCTCTGTGTCAGCGTGTCCACACAGATACCTACACGTTTCTGTACTGTCATTGTGTCTCTAGAAATGTGGTTCTAAGTGTCCCCATGTCAATGTGTAAGTGGATGTGTGTCTCTAACTCACGAGGGTGTCATTAAGTTTATCAGTATGTGTTCCTCAACCCCAGCATGTGTCAATGGTGTCTATGTTCATGTGCATATCTGTGCATCGGTATCTGCATCCGTGTGCATGTATGTCAATATAGGTATGTGTGTGTGTCACTGTCTCAGCATGGGTGCCAGGTCATGCCCGTATCCACGTGGATAAATGGGATGTCTGGGCTAGGGTCCCCAAGGCAGCGAGGAGGGGCGTGTCTGTGTACTCTGGCTTGGGCGGCGTGTGTGCCAATGTTTGTCGGCGTGCGCCTGTCCAGGTCTGCGTGGGTGGCTCTCTGTGGCGAGGCGTCCGCAGGTCGGTGTGCGTCCGCGTGTCTGTCTGTCCGCGTCTGCGTGGGCGGCCGTCTCCGACAGGGCGCGCCCGGGATCAGGGGCGGTGGGCGTGCGCCCCGCCGGGGCTGGGTGGCTCTCCCCTCTAGCCCGGCGGGCGCAGCGCCACGTGCGGAGCCCCGGACGCGTCGCTCTGGGGCGGAGCCAGCCCGGGGCCCCGGAGCCCCAGGCCGAGCCCAGGCGGGGCCCGCCCCCGACCCCGCCCCCAGCCCGAGCCCGCGCCGCCTGCCGAGCCCGGGAGCCCGAGCCGAGCGGCGGAGCTGAGACGGCGGCAGCGCCCGTGTGATGCGGGGATCGCGCCCCCGGGGCCGCTGAGCCTGCGCCCGCTGCCCCGAGCCCTGCGCCGAGCCGAGTCCGCGTCGCGCTGCAGCCGCCCACCCCAGGGCGCGGGCCGGGGACCAGCAGGTGAGCGAGCGCCCCCCGTGTCCCGCAGCCCCCCGCGCCCCTGTGTCCGCCGCCGCCCAACTTTCCTCCCCGATGGCCCGGAGCCGCCCGGCCGGGTCCCCAGCACCCGGCAGCCGCTGTCCCGGAGGGGGGAGGGGCGGGCGAGGCGCAGGTGGCCCGGGCCGGGGGTTCCCTGGGGCGTCCCTGTTCGCCGCGGGTCTCCTCCCGTCCCCTCTCCTTCCGGGTTTCCCGTGCGCTGTCGAGGGCCGGGGGATGGGGAGCTTCGGCCCCGATTCCCGGGCCATCGCTGGCGCAGACTCGCCGAGGGGCTGGGATTGGGACCCGGATTCCCGAGGCCGGAGACCCCAAGGTCAGAGCAGCCACAAGGCGCGCGGAGAATGTGCCTCTCGAGAGCTGAGGGTGAAAGGGCTGAGCGGACACCGGCCAGGACTAGGGAGCAGGCCGAGCGCTCGTTTTCTCTGGGCCCGGGAGCGTGGGGGGACCCGGCACCCGGGCTATGCCCTGGATTAGACGAAATCTCTGCACCCCAGGAAGGGATTTGTGCGCGCTATCGGGGGTCAGATCTACGAGTGTGCCCTGCCTCTGGGCTCTCCCACCATGCGAGATCTCAGTGCCCTGTTGTCGCCTTGAAGCAGTCGCATCTCCTGTATCTGTGGGCTCTGAGAGGGGACAGATGTCTGGACATGGAAATTCGGGAGAATTCTTCGTTCTCCTTGCTTTGACCTGGACAGACTCGCTCACCCTAATGGAAGAGGGAGGCAGCTCCGTACCTCTGTGTTATTTGACCGTCTTTGGAGGCGCCCTGGGGGAAGTGAAGGTGCCTAGCCTTGTCTGAGTATTGGTGAGGACAGCGATGTGGTGGGGACTGGTGGCAGTTGTGCTTATGATGCGGGAAATGCTAGGAACGAGGCCCTGGCTGGAGGCAGGCCTTCCAAACACCTGTTGGAGGGCAGCGTACAACCACCAACCACAGAACTCACTCTGTCTCCTTAGCGACTTCAGTCTCCTTGGGCCATGGGACCAGCGTGGCCTTGGGGTCCTGAGGTGCCTCTTACAGCAGTGACCCCCAAGCACCATGTAGAGAAGCACAGAACAGGAGCCCCCACGAACCCCAGACCTTTACCATCATTCAGAACTGAGGCCTGGGCCTCACAGAGCTGAGCCCCTCTGTCCTCCCCTTGACTCCCTAACCTGTCCCTGCCCCCTCCCCTTTAGAAAATTGGGCAGAAGCACATGAAGACAGTCATACGCGGGAAGATGAGATGAAGGCGGGACAGGCTGCTGCCTCAGAAGCAAGGGAAGTTAAGGGGCAGTCGGAACATGGGACACCAGTTGTTTGTTAGAATGCCTGAGGTTCTGAAAAGAGCCTCGGCTAACTTTCCAATTCGTCCACCCCTCTCCACCGCAAGTACTAAGACCCAGGGAGGTCAAGGACTAATCCAAGGTCACACATAATCGTTGGACTGGGGACGACACTTAGGGTAACAGCCCTTGGACTCTATTTCCTGGAGGCCAAATTGACCTAGAATTGACCAGAGAGAGTCTAAGTAGACAGAGGAGTGGCCCTGTATTCCTGGCATTTGGGAGGCAGAGACAGGTGGATCTCTGAATTCGAGGCCAGCCTGCTCCACAAAGTGAGTTCCAGGAGAGCCATGGTTGTTACACAGAGAAACCCAGTCTCGAAAAAAGCAAACAAAACAGACACAGCAAAGAAAGAAAGAAGAGTGGCCCTTGGGTGCTAAAAAGCCGTTTTCAAAGCCCGAGGTGCCATGGGCAGCTGTCCTCCTCTAGACTGTATGTGGAGGTGACCACAACACTTCTGGACGGATTCCACAGTTGATTCACTTGGTATGAAGAGCAGGCATAGAGGGAGCACCAGAGACAGCTGGGAATGGGGAAGTAGGGGAGGCTGGTGCCCAGGCAATCCACCCAGAAGAGAATCTAGGGGCAACCTGGAGCTCTGTCTCCTTCCCAGGAGGCTCATTCCTGTGAGTCCTTGTGGGGGACTTTTCCAGGAGTTGTACAGTGATACAAGTGTTGCCCCAGAAACACAAAAGAGGTCTGGATTTTAGTCCAGAGTCAAGAGTATTATTCTAGCAAAGATAACTTCCACCTGGGTTTTGACGCATGAATAGGAGTTTTCCAGGTTGTTGACCAACCAATGCAATCACAGGGCCAAAGCAGCCATTAGTTGAGTGATCTGTTGGGTCCCGCGATGTGAGGAAGAACCCAGGTCACAGTCACGGACAGGGGTGTTGGCAACCTCTGCTCAGGAATTGGGAATTTATCTTCAGTAATGATTCTAAAAATAGCGAACAGGCCCTGAGTGCTTTCTGTAGACTAGACCACACCAGGTACTCATAACTGCATCTCCCAGTTATCCCCACATCAGCCCCAGAGGTGGGGACCACAGTCACAGCTGTGTCGTAGACGGCGAAGCCGAAGGCCAGGAAGGGATCAGCAGCTGGGTCAGTGACTTCTGTGCCACTTCCCCAGTGTAGACAGGACCTGTGCCATCTTCCCAGTGTAGATGGGGCCTGTGCCACCTCCCCAGTGTAGATAGGACCTGTGCAAACTTAGGAAGTCCTTCAGCTGAGGAAGTGTCACCAGGCAGGCCACTGGTGACACTCTGGTGTCCTCCAGGGCACCCAGAAGTGCCCACCCCTTACCGTGTATGCACAGTGGAAGACATAGGTGGACAAGAGTGACCTGAGTGATACCACTCCAGCTGGGCATTAGAGAAGAAGATCTAAGAAGGAAGCTTCCAGAAGGAGACCTGGGCTGGAGGTAGGCTCTCCAGGGCAGCTGGACCCTGGAGCCAGGGCTGCCTGGCCGGCCACCAGAACATCACTTGGAAAAGCTTCACATAAAGCGTCTGCTCTGAAGCTCCGCCCCCAGGCATGCTAATTCACTTGGTTCTGGGGTGGAGCAGGCAGCCGTCCTTCTGAAAACAGGTGATTCTGATGACATTAGAGAGCAAGGCTGGAGCCAGATGCTCAGTGACACTGGACAGCCCGGGCAGGAGGGAGGTCAGGAGAGTAGCCGGCATTGACCGGAGGCAGAAAGGGCCGCTCTCCCAGGAGAGGGAAATCCCCCATTTCTGCTGAGAGATTTTTAGAAGGTACCTTTGGCACCGTTCATAGACAGATGAACAAGGCTGAATAATTTAGAAAGAATGCCCATTAGATTGAGCCGCAGCAAGGGTGCCGGTGACCTCAGCAAGAGAAACAGCACTCTGAGCCCACGGCCGTGGTGCCCCGCGTGATGGATTCTTGCTGAAGGAACAGGTCGTGGATGCAAGCTGGTTTGGAGTGGGTTAAGGAGTGAGCAGGAGTGGGTGATGTGGGGAGCATGGGCAGACAGCACTTCCAAGGGTCTGACGGTTGGAGGGGTAGGAGAGGGACAAGGGATCACATGAGAGGTGGGGTCCGGTTTGGCTTTAGGCTAGGGAGTCCTGTGCTGCATGCCTGAGCAAGGGCTTGTGGGGAACATCTCAAGTAAAGGGCCAGAAGCCTCTGCGAGGAAGGTGATGGCGGGAACTGATTCCTGCCTCAGCATGGAGAGTGGGTCCTTTCTCTAGGGAGGAAAGCTGTCTTGGGAGACGGGGGACAGGATGGGTTTGCCTAGAGCAGGTGTCCATGGTGACAGAATTTGAAGAAGAGGGGCTGCAGCCAGAGTCCCATGGCTAAACGACAGGGAGGCAGAGAGAGAAGAGAGGGCACAGACGGAAACCGGACATTTGGGGGAGCAGGGCAGCTGTAGGAATGGCTTAGGTCCGATGGTCAGGGTAGTCTCACACAGCGTTCAGAGGCAGGGGTGTCAAGCCTGGAGGGTGGGGACATTCAGCATCTGTTTTGTGCCATGGTGGGTTCTAGGTATCTAAGACAGGCGTTATCACTGCCCTGTGAAGTCTGCATAGTGGTGGGGAGAGAGACTGTGTCATGAAACACAGAGAGGATCGTTTCAGGTCGTGGCAAAAGGGCAGAACAGGATTCCTGACGAGAGATGGCGAGTCGGTGTAGCCTCGCTGGCCAGGGACTGTCTGAGCGAGGCAACCGATCTAGGACCGGAATAACAGGACAGATGTGGGGAGAGACTACGGAAGCGGAAGCTGCCTGTGCAAAGGCCCTGGGGTAGAGGCGAGCTCCACAAATGTGCTGTGCCTGGGGCAGAGGGAAAGGGATGGAAAGACACCGAGCCTCTGTTCTAACCCCGCCCCTCAGTGGACTGCCCCTTCTGTGCGCCTACACCACACTCCTTGGGCTGGTGCTGGCAGCAGTTCCTGGGAATGAAGCTATTTTTAGATACGGCTCTCCTCTCCTGTGGGCCTAGAACATACCGTGTCTTTTGAGGATGATCAATACGTGCTGGCACTATTTATAGAGACCCCATGTCAAGTCCTGGGGCCTGGGACCCCCAGACTTTCCGGGGACAGGCATCCCAGACATAGTTTCTTTCTACTTTCAAGGGATAGACAGAGGCACTGAGGAGCCTGGAGCCTCCCAGCATCACCCCCGGGGCCAGAAAGACCTGCCCAGAACAAGCAGAAGGCAAACTTGGAATGGAGGTCCAGGCTCTCTTCTCCAGGGTTGATCAAAAGGAAGCCTGCCTGGAGGAGGTGGGCCTGGAGCCCGGTACTGGAGATTGCAGGGAAGGGCTGGGCTTGGGTCTCCTGCCTGCGGTTGGTCAGAGTCATAGGTAGGCAGAGAGTGTTTATGTTCTAGGCTTGAGTCCTTTCTCTCCTCTTCTTTTTAAATCTCCCAGGAAGGCAGTGGAAAGTAGAGTCCCCCCAGGGGCATTTGCTGATGCCAGGGATGGAGCCTTTCTTACAATGTCTGTGTGACCCTGGGTTGCTCTCTTGCCTACTCAGAGAGCCCCGTGTACTGAGTACACAGCCCCTGGAACCAGGGACAGTGCTGGCTCTCCTAGGGTCTCAAGGTCACCAGAGACACAGGCAGGCCTTAGTCGGTCAGCGCCTATGGTGCTTTCTGAACAGTGGCGGCTCATCTTGAACGGGGAAGGCAGAAAATGCCTCTCTGGCAGGTCTGGATTCTTAGAAGTCCCGGGAAGAGGAAGAAGCAGCTTTGGAGGTGGTTTTCAAAGAGATCATAAGGTAGGGAGAGGCAGCCCTACAGCTTAGGCACGAGAGCAGTTTGTAGGCTGCACCTGAGGCAGCCTAGGTGAGAGACCTGATCTTGGGGCAGGGGTATCCTGCTATGGGAGAGACCAGCCTCATCAATCAGTCCTTACTGCTTGGAATTGAAGCCCAGCCTCGTTGGTCCCAGGCAGGGAACCCAGACAAACCCCTCTGGCTACCCAGCTAAGCAGAAGTCCAGCCCGTTCCTTCCCAAGACCAGGGTCACCAGTTGGCATGGAAGTGCAGGGAAGCTGAGGGACAGAGGCCTACCCACACAGCAAAAAGACCTGAGCAGAAGGCGCAGGCGCCCAGCGCCCACCCCGCCACTGCACTTGGGTCGGATGCAGCACAGACTGCCTGTTAAATAAAGCGACAGCTAGTTGCCAACAGCGCTGGAAACCCAGGGAAAGCCCCCACTCGCTCGCTGAGCCTGAGTGCCGATTAGATGTATAATTGCTGAGCTTCCGTTTCAGAATCTGTCCGAGGCGAGGAGACAGAAATCCTCCTAAGGAGTCTCTGCAGCCTACCGTCCCCAGAGAGAGCGGGCACCAGGCACCTTCCAGTCCCCGTCTTTCTGATAGAATTAAGGATTTGTGCCCACATGGGTCACTTCTAGCCCCTATGCAGGGGAAGCTTAAAAGCGTACTCACCCACAGTGAGAGTCAGCCTGCCTAAAACAGCCATATCCATTTGTGATGTTTCAAATGAATCTACCTGGTAGGCATTAAGCAGGGACAGAAGGGGGACTTTAGGGGACAAGGGGGACTTAGTTGGGGTGTACTTTACCCATGTGTGTGCAGTTGTCAATACTTATCTAACTGTACATACTTGATGAGTGTGTTTGCTTGAGTTTAAATTCTCCTTCAGCTGAGAAGTGTATTAAGGAAGAGAGTCACATGTTTGGTTATAGTATTGTCCTGGACGCCTTTGTGGCATAGATCATTGTCTCTGTGGGTTATTTCAACTCCCTCTGGGCAACAAGAGACCTCAGAGGGAGAGCCTCCCAGGTTTCCCGGAGGCATGTATAGCTCCTTTGATGCACACAGTAGGTGCCTCGGTTGCCATGGCACCCTGCGAAGCTTTTTCAGCTAAGGCATCAGAAAGAGGAGTTGGAAGGAACTGAACAGGCAGAGTTGGGGTGTTTCGTGTACTGTGAGGGTCTGTGGGAGCCGGAGCAGGGCCACTGTGCGGGAATAGATACCTGTTCAGAGTCTGGGGTACATGGACCCCTTTGTGACTGTCATAGGGTGTTAGGTCATCCATGTCCCTGCTCTGGAGATCCAAGGCTGGGCAGCAGTGGTCCCTTGGAGAAGAGAAGATGCTGTGTGGATGGGCCTTTGCAGAGGCTGAGGAGGAAGGCTGGGCAAGAGCAAGGTGCTGTGTTCACTGTGTAGTGCAGTGTGCGCGTTGTGGAAATCCCGGGACTTCCACGTTCCCCTGACCAGACGTCTCGATACTACCGAGCAGTTGGTGGAAAGGAGCCATTGCCCCTCGCTTGCCATGGGGGAGGGGGAAGAGGAAAAGGCAAGGTTAGGAGGGTAACTCTTGGTTTGTCTTTGGCAGGTGGGTGAAACCAAGTTAGGACCGGATAAGCTAGACCCTCACTACAGCACCCAGCCCTGGACAGAGCCCTGTAATGAAGAGGAGCCCTGTTCTGTCCCTGCCTGGGAATTCGCTTCTGCAGAGCTGAAGCTGATAGGATTTTCCTGTCAGCAGACTTAGCCTGGTGTTGGAATAAATGAGATGCAAATGTGTGTAAATTAGGGTATCCCCAGAAGCTGGGGTGGGCGTGTTCTCCTCGGGAGGAATGGGCGCGATTGGCCAGGACTTCCCCGAGATTTCTGGAGGTGTGGGGGGGGGTATTGCTCAAACTTGCCCTGTTCCTCTTTGTGTGTTGGACTAGGCAGGGTTAATGCCTCTGCAGCAGCCTCAAAGGAGCGGAGCCAGCAGGGAGCAGGTTAGCTGAGGCTCGGGTGCAAGGACGTGTCAATGTGCCTTTGATCTGGGAACAGGGACCTCTGAATGCAGAGGCCAGGGCACCAGCTGGCACCCCCATGGAGCCTTTGTCCAAGCAGTTAACCCAGAGAGCCGAGGTTGTACAGATAATTGCCTGGGCGGGCAGAATGGGGCGAACATGCTGTCGGCCCCTCCCCCATGGCCCCCCACCATCCCAACCTGTGGCTTTAGCTTCCATGGTTGCCCATAACCACTGCCAGAGACCAGGAGGCCCACCAGGACAAGGACAAGTTTTTTCCAGTCCCTCCTGTGGCCCCCACCCCACCTACAGAGGCCAGCCTGAGGCCTGATGCCAAAGCAGGTAGGGCCTTGTAGATTCTACTTGCTGAGCAACGATGTCCAACAGGACTAGAACAGGAACCCTGAATGTCAGTCACTTAAAAAACAAAAACAAAAAACAAAAATAAGTTATTTAACATGTTTCTTCTGATCAGGTATTTTATCAAGTTAAGTACTATGCATTTAACTGTAATCAACATTAGAAATGATGAACTGACCGCTTGGCATTCTTTATCTCCTACTGAGCCTGCACAGGAGGGGCACACACAGCTTGTCTGGCCCCTGTAGCCCTATCCTCGGTCCTTATAGCCACGCTCACTCGCTCTGTGTGGCTACTGTGTTGGGCAGTGTCAGGGCTGAGAGAAAAACTGCTAGGGAATCACTTCTGTCAGCGGAAGAACCGAAGGCACCTACCCAGGTGTGGGCATAGGCCAGCCTCCTTCACACACACTCAGTTCAGATGGGTGTTTACATGCCAGCCATGTCCCTTCCTCCTGGTTCTGACCACAGAGGTAGGAGACAGTGCCGTGGTTGGGAGCGGCCTAATCCCTGAGCCTCGGGTTTCTCACCTAGAAAGAGGATAATACCGTCCCTCCTCCCTTCGTGGGATTGTAGCAAAGATAAAATACTGTGATCCCAAATAGCACTTGCAGATATGAGTGAGAGTGTGTGTGTGTGCGTGCCTGCCAGGATCATAAAGAACATGAGACAATGCTGGCCTGGCCCTTAGCTCCATGTCCACCCCCAGAAAAGGGGCCAGAGTCATGGCGAGACAGCATGGACTCTGCATTCCTTCCTTCACCCAGCCAGTCCATTCCGCTCTGCTCCACGAGCTCATGTTGAATGCTGGGGCCGAGGTATATGTGGAAATCAGTTCTCTGCCAGGTGATGTGGGGATTCAGATAACCAGGGGCTTAGAAGGAAAGAGACAGGCAGGCAGGCAGGCAGGCAGACAGACAGACGGGAGGTCTGGTGTGGAAGGAGGCCCACTGAGCTGGGTCTCCATGAGAACAATGAGGCAGTTACATGCTGTGTAACAGTGTTCCCGGCAACAGCAGGCCACACAGAGGACCACAGTCTCTGGAGATCCTGAAGGAGCTGAAAAACACCTACCACCTCATGCTGCTGTAGCCATCCTAACACCACAGTGCACTGCTGTGTGTGTGTGTGCACGCATGTGTGTGTGCGTGTGTGCATGTGTGTGTGTGAATGTGTGTATGTACATGTGTGTGTGTGGTGTTGCTGTGGAAGCAAACCTATATTGCAGGCATAAAGTATAGGTGCAGTTATGTATAGTGTGTGATACTTGGCAACAGTAAGCAATGATGTTACTTGCCTGTGTACTTTTAAGATTTTTATAAACTTATCATTCATGCATATAGATATGAGCTTGTGTGAAGTTATGATCACACGTGCATGCAGGAGCCCAGGGAGACCAGAAGAGGTCATCATCAAATCCCCTAGAGCTGGAGTTAGAGACAGTTGTGAGCTACCCAACTTTAGTGCTAGGAACCAGACGTGGGTCCTCTGCAAGAACAAACGACACATGCTCTCAAGCACTGAACCACCTCTGCAGTGCTGTGTTGTGTGCTCTGTGCTGTGCACTCGTGTTTAGGAAAAGCAGGCTGCTGCCTCACTTGGTCCATGTGTGTCTCCTCTCCATGTTGCACTGAGGCTGCATTGAGCTTAGGGGTGTTCTGTTTCAGGAACTGTTTTGTGATAGAGCAGGCGCTTAGCATGAGAAAGAAAAAAGTGGCCACAGCAAGGGACTGATTTGCTTCATCTAGGTATGTGTAAGTATATGCTAATGCTCACAGGACAGAACTGCCTGATGATGTCATTCTTATGGCTCCTCGGGATTAAATGACCCATGGTAATGACAGCGAAGCCCACAATGACAACAACAGCTAGTGATCACTGTGTTTGTACAGTGGTTAAGACCTGGGAGAGGATCAGCAAGATACTCGCACATGTTAGGACAGCCCTCTGAAATAGGAGCTCTGTGTGTGTGTGTGTGTGTGTGTGTGCGTGTGTGTGTGTCTATCTGTGTATCTCTCTGTGTGTGTGTATCTGTAGCTATCTCTCTCTCTCTCTCTCATTTTTTGAGACATGGTCTCACTATGTCACTATGTAGCCCTGGCTCTCCTAGAACTTCCTTTGTAGACCAGGCTATCCTCAAACTCCCAAAGATCCTCCTGCCTCTGCTTCCAAGTGCTGGGATTAAAGGCATGCACCCCATGTCCTGTCTCCAGGAAAGTTCCTAGCCCCATGGGGAACTGTTGACAGATGGAGAAACAGCGATTAACTCATGTGACAAGCAAATGACTGGGGCCCAGGTCACCCGCATGGGCTGACTTCCGAACCCAGTTCTAATCACTTCCTCATTCCATATAGGAACAGGAAATCTCTTAAGAGAGGGAATGGGGAGAGGAGCCATGGAAGAGGAAGAGATGGATATGGGGTCAGGGGTCTCTGGACACGGTCATTTCCTCATTACCGGTCTCTGCAAGCCTGGACAGGACAATGCCCTTTCAGGTCAGCGTGGAATCTGTACTGTGGCGTCCTTTCCCGTCCAATCACCACCAGTTGACTTGAGGACCATCACCTGGGAAAGTGCCCTCTGAAACCACTGTAGGGCCATGCGCACAGTGGGCACCGAATGCCTGCCCGTTGAATCAATTAACGAAATGAGTGAGCTGGGGTGTTAATTAGTGTGAAGGAAGGATCAAAGTTGCCTGGCGCATGCATGGGCCACAAGTCTTGGGTGGGGGGCTGTCATGGGGTGACACCCAGTGGCACATTACCATCAACTTGAGTGGAAGACAAGGGACATGTTCGGGGGGTCACAAGTGCCCTGGCCTCCCTCTCTGTGGTGTGGGTCCCTGCGCTGAGGTCACCCTTTCCATAGATCTCTTTAGCACCCAGAGGCCAGGGAAGATGCGCCTGGGTAGGTAGGATGGGTGCCAGGGTGGTAGGTCATCAGCCCAGCCATCATGGGACTGCTAAGCAGGAAAAAGGAGTGCAGAGCCCAGGAAGCCGGTGGAGATTTCCTAGGAAGCCTGGGAGCCCCTTCCACAGAGGGCTGTGCATAAATTTACATGGCAAAGAATATTCTTTGCATGCTGGGTTCCAGAGACTCTTGATTCCACAGCGACCAAAATGCCAGACATGACTCAGGCAGGAGGCTGAAGTGAGCCTGCCTTCAGGCTCAGGGAGGGGCTGCACAGAGCTAGACAACACCAGAGCTCCTCACTCCATGGTGAGCATCCTTAGAGTTCACTGCCAGAGCCAGCAAAGTCCTGCGCAGACTGGGACAAGCAACCTGACATTGGTCCCCTACCCTAAGGACCGGGGACAATACCCACATCTGCATTCTAGGTTGTGTTCGTTTCAGTGACATCTCCGGCCACTGGCATGAGCCTCAGGAAGGTCTGTGCAGTGGGAGCCTGCTCCAAGCAGCCATGGTGTTTCCCCCACCCCACCCCCCGCCACTGTCCCACAGGTTAGAGTAGAATCCTTTCCCCGCCCTAAGTTGAGACATCCAGGCCAACTGGGGTAAACAGATTTATCCCCAGAGACTGTTAGTGCTCAGAGTCGTCTAGAAGGGAAAAGAGCCAGCTGTGGGGTGCAGAGGAGGAAAGGCTGTCACACAGGACACAGGCAGCGCTTGGGAATGGCTGTCACAGACCGAGAGGAGTGTGGACACTGTGGGGACACTGTCAGTGCAGTGGTTACGACGCCTGCCGCGGTGATAAATGCCAAACAAAAAGGGTGTCCGAAGAAGGAAGGGATTGTTTTGGCTCACGGTTCAAGGGGATGGAGCCCATTATAGAGGGAAGACATGGCAACAGAAACAAGGTCACTGGTCACATTGCTTCCGCAGTCAGGAAACAGAGACAAGCACACCTTCCTCCGGTTACTTCATCCCATGGAATGATGCCGCCGGCGTGCAGAGTGGGTCTTCCCACCCCGGTGGACTCAGTCTAGAAAATCCCTCACAAGTATGCTCAGAGACATGTCTCCTAGGTGATTCTGAACACTGTCAAGTTGGCGCTATAAAGTCATAGCTATCCGAGCGGTACTTAGGAGCCTGTCCTGGGCTGTTGGAAATGGAGGAGGAACCACTGAGTGAAGGTGAAGGGCATATGGCCAGAAAGGGTGCCAGTATTAGCTAGTCTGAAGGAGGCCACACCATTTGCTCCCACAAACTCCACAGCTGGAGGGACACGGGGAGAGATGTGCCCTGTGATCTGAGGTAGAGGGATGTATTAGGATGGAGCGGATTCCCAAGAGTCCTGCCAGGACAGGACAGTGTCCCGGGCAGAGGGGTCAGCTACAAGAAGCTACCCAGTCTCCAGAGCAGCTGGAGGGCCAGTGGGAGAGAGGCACCAACAGAGGGAAAGCCGCCTGGAGCCCGGGAGTGGCACGCGGACCTTGCCTGCTGTGCAGTCGAGACTGTCATCTGGGAACCAACCCCGCCACAGCCTCCAGCTTCGGGAGCTGGTTGCTCAACTGTCTTCCACAGCCACGGGTGCCCCCACACCCTTGGCATGCTCAGACCACTCTGGAGCCCACCTCATCCTGGCAGCCTGTAATCCTGCAGCTGGGCTACACCAGGCATAGCAGGGTGTAGGCTCTGAGCTGCTGAAGGGAGGGCGGGGCCAGGGACAGGTGCAGACAGGAGAACAAGAGAGAAAGCCGATCCAGCCCGCCCGCCCATCAGGAGTAGCCCAGACACAAAGGCCACTCCTGGCAGGTTTACTTTGGAACCTGAGGCTGCCCTGCTGCTGGGTGGCAGCGAAGCTTCATCTGGAATCTAGTTTCAGACAGGCCTCTGATACCAGGGCCTCCCTAGGGTGTGGGTGCTAACCCTCTTCGGGACCCAAAACCCTGTCACTTGGCCAGACTTAGGGTGGAGGGGGCAAGGAAGTAGTGTTTGAAGACCCCAACTTATTGTCCTCTGACCTCTGGCTGTTCTTGAAATTTCCTGGTTCCCAAAAGCGCTCTTTCTCTCACTCTTGAACCCAGTAGGACTCCTAGTGGAATCTGTCAGGTTCCAGGGCAGGGCAGGCTAGGGTCCCCAGGCTAAGTTCCAGTGAGCCAGGGAGAGGCTAACACCCACTGTGGTGGATCATGGGAAAGGCATCAAAGAATCCCAGAAAGCACTCAGAGGGTCCTCTCGCCCATAGCCAAGGATGGACCCCAGGGTAGGTCATTAACCAAGGACTGAGCTGTAGCCTTGGAGTCCTCTGCCCACTCAGCTTGGAATCGCAGTTCTCGGGACAAAATAGTGGTATTAAAAGGGAAGTTCTTGGTTTGGAAGAAAGCTGCTGGGGACACTTCAAACTGATTTTCAATAGTGTGTGGGCCTCTCTAATGTTTTAAATGGGAGCAAGCAGGAGTTGGAAGTACTATGACGTTGAAATTGTGGCAATAATAATATCTGAGGTACCCACAGCCGCCATGATGGGACAGGGTTGTGATACCAAGTCTTTGGGTCATGGCTGTTAAGGCTACCTTCATAGATGAAGAAAATATTTCACTGAGTTCACGAGGATATGCCCTCCCTCCTCCCCCAAGTCATTTCCCCGTCCCTCCAAGAACCCCCGAACTCTATAAACAGACAGAGCTCACCCATGCCCTTAGTCAGGGAGTGAGTAGCTGCCCTTGATGCTGCTGTCTGGAGGGTTACATGAGAAAGCTGGCCGGCTGGTTCTCCATCTGGGTGCTGGTTACCGCAGAGGTTCAGCGTGTGAGAATGCACCTATCTGTGCGCTCCCTGGCATCTGTTTGTGTGAATCCTGGATTTCAATACAAATTGCAAGCATCCTTCACTGAGGCAGATGCAGGTGCAGGTGCGGGCTTGCACACACATGCTTCTGCCAGCGTGTGCACATCCCTGGGCATCCACGTGTCTCCAGCACCCTTGCAGGCGTGTGGATACAGATGGATACCGTGATCCGGAGGACACTATTTTTAGCAAATAATCCCAAGCTAAGGGGTGGCTTCCCAGTTTACAGAAGGAGCAATTGCTCACCGTGGAGAGGGCCGCCCCACTGTCCTTCCTCCCAGCGAGGCTCTTTGTTTCTAACATGAAATGAATAATGACTTTATTGTTTTTGCAAGCTCATCATAGTGGGTTCTGGCAATGGGGGAAGGTGCAAAGGAAGTTTAGAATGACCCAAATTCAACGAGGGGGAAGAAAAAAATCACCATTCATGTTTGGCGATAGGTGCTGCAGACTGAGCCTCCTGCTGGGTTAGAGGTGGAGGCTAGGCGGGGAACGGCTCTCATGAAGTGGGGACCTACTCTCTCACCTGCTATTTTTAACAAAGATGGTCCTTTAACTTCACGTGAATCAAACAAGAAGCTGCAGACAGACCAGGGAGCGGTAAAAGGAACCTCTGCCTTCTGCTTCTGTGGCACTTGTTTCGTGCTGTGCCTGCCCAGGGGTCCACACACATGCTTGCACATGTGCACGTGCGTGCACACGCACAAATGCACTCTCACTCGCTTGCACTGTGTGTGTGTGTGTGTGTGTGTGGTATGCTCAGCTTTGTCTGTGTGTCCCAGTGCAGAGGCACATATGTGCTAGCGTGTAGAGGCCAAAAGTCAACTTGGGGTATCATTCCTCAGGAAGCATCCAACTTGTTTTCTGAGCTGGGGTTTCTCTCTAGGACCTAGGCTAGGCTGATAGCCCAGCCAGCTCCAGGATCTTCCTGTCTATGACTCCCTGGCACTAAAATCTCAGGCAGACACTATCAAACCCAGCTTTTCATGTGGATACCAGGGACCAAACTAAGATCTTCAAGCTTTTATGGCAAAAATTTACCAACCGAGCCATCTCTCCAGTCCCTAGAGGTGCCCTCTCCATGATTTTTAATTTTATTACATTTATATTCTCATGTATGCTCTCCTTGCCTCCTACGCCCTCTTCTGTCCCTCTCTCTCTCCCTCCCTCCCTCCCTTCCTCATCTTCCCCTTCTCCCCCCTCTCATGTGTGCCTTTGTTGCCACAACAAACATGGAGGACAAAGAATGACCACCAGGCATCAACTCTCTGCTTCCTCCAATCTTATGGAGATCCAAGGATTGAGCTCTGGTCATCAGGCTGGGCAGCAAGGACCTTTACCCGCTGAACCATCCCAACAGCTCTCGAGGTGCCCTTTGAGGCTGTGTTGCATTTGTTCACGTTTTACCTGCCACCTGGTCGAATACCTGCAGTCCAAGGTGCTCAGGCTACCCTGGGTCCTTGATGGCCGTGTGCTGGGGTGGGTGCCACAGCAGTTTATAAGGGTCATTCATGACGTGGTCCACAGGAGCGAGATCAGGGCAAAGCCCTTGGCTGACAGGAAGGGAGAGTGTCCCTGGCAGCCATCTCCAGCAGGTGTCCAGACTGCCTTCTTGAGCTGGTGCCCAGCCATTCCCGGGTTTGATGTGGCAATTAGCAGTGCAGCCCCCTGGCTTGGTGTCATAGTCAGAAGCCCTCTGGCCACATCCTGTTTTGGTGAGGCAGTCAGGAATGCATTCTTCTGCCTTGCTGTCATAGACAGAGTGTGTTTGCACCAGGCTCTGAATCTTTTGAGGCCACCAGGGGCCACATTCTCCCGGTTTGACGTCACATGCATGTGCCTGTTGGATGTCCTCTGTAGTAGTGGTCACTGTCTTCCGGTGTTGCTGTCCCCTTGGGACTGGCATTTGTTTGTCCGCTCTTGTGGGGGAAGAGGGGACAGTGTGATGAGCCAGAGGCACACCCGTCACATTTCCCATCTTTAGAATCAGCCTAGTTAGTGATGGCGCTGCCCCCAGGAGATTCCCACGAGATCCTCATCAGAGATCTGCATGGCTGTGCACACCGGAGTGCCAATATGTGGATGCCACCTCCTTTGTTACTGCCCAGCTGTTTCGGAAAACCCACAGGTTTTCCTGGGTCCCTTGGGGCAAACGCTGATGTCCCCTCAACTGACATCTCCTGTGCCCAGGTTTGATGTGTACTGCCTCTCATGTGAGGGCATGGGGACTGTGGGAACTGGACACCACTTAGTCTGGGGATATTCCCTACAGAGGAGGAAGAGCTCCTGGACCCATCCAGGGCCAACTCCTGGCATATGCATGTTTCACCTTTCATTGGGGAGCGGAAGACCCATTCTGTCGGGGTCTGGGATAGAACAAATGGCCTCTCTGTCCATCCCTGTTCTGTGGAGCCATCATATTTAGACAAAGGGGGGAGGTGCTGTAAGAACTCCTTCAGCCAATGAACTTTGGGATGCCAGCCCGCTTTGGGCTTGGTCCCTTGTACTATAAATGCAGACGTAGGGGCGTGCGCGAGCCCCTTGGCTGTTGGATTGGGTTCCCGTTCCCCGCACATGGAGAGGACTGCAGATCTCTACTCTTTCTGTGAGTTTGTCCCCAAATAAATAAATCTTTGTTATACTCCATTCCGGGCTAGCGTGGAGCTGTTTTATATCGCAACACCTGGGAGCCAGTTGGGGATGGACGTGTCTTAAAAGAGGAGAGTTGGAATGTTTTCTTTGGTGCAGAGTGGGTAGGGTAAAACTATCACGATGACACACTTTCCCTTGGCCACTGGTGTTCAGACCCACACGCTGGGGCAGGAGTGGAGAAGCCACTCCAGTGCCGTCCCTCGTACATACCATGGTGGAGAGCTTAGGTATTTACCCCCGTCACTGTCAGTCATGTGTGGCCTGTTCAGCAATCGGCAACTGGGGAATCTTGTACCCACTGGCAAATTGTGTCCTTTCCTGCTCCAGCATAGCTGACTGACCACCCTGCCTTCTGTCTGTGGCACCCCATCACACACATGTCTGTGTCTTCCAGCGTCCTCCCAGGCAGCCTGAGGAGAGCCTGTGCCCCCAGAAGCAGGATGAGAAGATGGCAAACTTCCTGTTACCTCGGGGCACCAGCAGCTTCCGAAGGTTCACCCGGGAGTCCCTGGCGGCCATCGAGAAGCGCATGGCGGAAAAGCAGGCCCGAGGTTCGGCCACATCACAGGAGAGTCGTGAGGGCCTGCCAGAGGAGGAGGCTCCCCGGCCCCAGCTGGACCTGCAGGCCTCCAAAAAGCTTCCGGATCTCTATGGCAACCCACCCCGAGAACTCATTGGGGAGCCCCTGGAAGACCTGGACCCTTTCTATAGTACCCAGAAGGTAACTGCCACACCCTCCTCACCCGTCTAGGTAGCTCCCAGAAGGGCCACAGGCAGACGGGGTTCTGTTTATGTGGAGTTCTGTGGGGCCGGCTCCCCTGGGCTTTGGGGGAGTGACTCACCCCTGATCTGTATTCCAGTCACCTTAACTTTGGAGTTCTGGGGTAATGGTGTTTGTGTCCCTAAGTTGGTGGAAGGACCACTGGAATCTTGCCTTCTTGAGTAGTGCTTTGGGATTCCTCCCTGTCCCCAGACGTGTGGACTTGGAAGGAAGCCCCGAGTGGTCTCCCTCCTAAATCAAAGCGGCATGAGCTCCTCCCTCCCTCTGGTAGCTCAGAGAATTAGCTGACATCATCAGCAGAGCCAGCTGTCTCAAGCTGAGCCACAGCGGTAGTCTCCTGGGCCTTGTGGGGAAGATCTGTTCTGTCATCCTTGCTCCTGGGGAGATGGACTAAGTGTTGTTTCTCCACAAGGCCCTGCCCTGGCTTCCTCTTCAGACCACAGGTCACCATCTTGCACCAAACAAGGTGACAGACATACAGAGCTCCTACAGAGGCATAGGGTCCCCGGGACTCAACTGTCCACACTTCTAGTTGTAGGGGTTGGTAGAGGGACGACAGGCTGGAGCCTAGGGCTTGGTCTTTCCTGAAGGCCAGGCACCAGAGACCAAGGAGGCTGCTGGGTTACTGTGCTAAGGCCAGAAAGGGAACTGTAGTCAGTGTGAGGATCTACGTAATGCGTGTCAGTGTGTTGGTCGCTATGGTTTGAGACAGTGTTTGGGTGACCAAACCTGAGTGTGCATATCTGTATGTATGCACACATGCACGGCTTCATGTGTAATCAGCTGTGGATGGGAAGAGGCCCACACACACTCAGTCTACACAGTCTGGAAATCTGACCTCCTCTGAGGCTTTCAGAACTCGCTGGTTCAAGTGACTGGAGCAGGGTCAGGGTTGGGTGTGAGCGTGACAATTAGGCCTAAAGGTGGAATCTAGGTGAGCGGGTGGGTAGGCTTCGGCCGTGGTTGGTCAGAGCTGGCGGAAGAAGTGGGATTGGGTTTAGGGACACGGCCGGGAGAGAGTCTGGGTCCCTGTGAGAGGAGCAGAAAGCAGGTTGAAATCAGATGAGACCAGGAAGGGGACAGTAGGGCGAGCCTAAGGATGGAGTCCAGGCTGGGTGGGCTTCCAGCCTCTAAGCCCCGCCCCTCCAGTAGCCCCATGTGGGCGGAGCCAAGGAATGTTTGATCAGAGATTGCCTAGTGCCCCAGACTCCATCCTGTGTCCCTCGCTGACCCTGGCTGAGGGAGGCACCCCCATGGAACTTCTGGCTCTCATCTGTCTGCTTACCTTGTCCCACTAGCCCACATTTTAATCTATAGAGCTTCGCCCCATTCACTCAGCCCACGAAGGTGAGCGATCGCTGATCTCTGCTTGCCGTGCTTCTGGCGCGCAGGCTCAAGCTCTCCCGGCCGCCACATTACGCCCCGCCCCGCCCCATTACGCCCCGCCCCGCCCCATTACGCCCCGCCCCGCCCCATTACGCCAAATAGGCGCACACCTTCTAGAGACCTCCAAGCCCAGGCCACCCTAAGCTGCTCACAGTCCCCCAACAGGAAGGCACGAGGTTGTGTGCCAGAAGGAGGTTGACCTTGGCTGACCTCAGGCAGACTGGGTCCCAGCGAAAGTCTGGATGACTCTAGCTTTCTTTTCCCTCCCCACCTGTATGTCTGTACTGGCCCGGCTTTAAGTGGGCTTTCTCTGCTAAAGTTCCATGCAGTGTGGGAGAAGGGGAGGGAGGAGGCCTCCCTGGGTCTTACAGGCTTCTGCTGCGGAAGCGGCTGGCTGGTACAGAGGAACCATCTTGCCTCGGCCTCCCAGAGGCTGCGATTATAGCCGTGTGCTGCCATGCCCGGCTGGAAGAAAGACCCTTGTTGAGATGGTAATTCTGAAACTGAAGTAAATCTCAGCCAGCCTGACGTGCCCCAGACTCCACCTGGCCCCTCGCCAATCGTGGCCGGGGCACAGGGGTCCACTGGAAAGGGAGGACCCACTTCCTTTACTCCTTCCCCACCCCCTTAGCCATGACCTAAGGGCTGTAAGATGACAGCCGTCTCCCTCTGTCCACAGACCTTCATCGTGCTGAACAAGGGCAAAACCATCTTCCGGTTCAGCGCCACTAAGGCCTTGTACATCCTTAGCCCCTTCCACCCCGTGCGCAGAGCGGCTGTGAAGATTCTAGTGCATTCATATCCTTTGCTGGTAATTCCTGTCGTCTGCATCTGTCCTGGGCTCATACACAGGTGCTGAGCTCAGGGGAGGGTGGTGCTGAGCCCCCTCACTGCTCCTGGGACAAGCACATGGTCACCACCAGCAGCTGATTAGAAAAGTAGAACCCCGACCTCCACCCTAGACGTGCTGAGTTAGTGCCTGCTTTTTAACAAGATCCCTAGGGGGTTTGGGGGGTATAGGACATTTGAGAAGCCCTTCCACCCCCTCTGCTTCTTCAAGAGGAAAAATAGCCTTGAAGCCAGCAGCAGGGTTCTAGAAGAAATGATATCCTCACCTTCCCCTCTCTCTGATGGCTCCAAATGTCCCCATCCACCACCGCCCCTGCCCCCCCCCCACACCTCCTGCTGCCCCTTGCAGAGGTTCTGCCAAGGAAAAGCCTTCCGTTGGTAAAAAGGCCTCTCGTTTTTTTCTCACGTGGGCATCTTTCGAAGGAAGCAGCGCTCGCTTCGGAACTAGGTGTTGACAAAATGTTTGCAGTTTGAGAGCTTCTCAGAGAACTCTGGTTAGCGTCCAATTACATAAACCACAGCCTAAAAATGCTTCCCGCCTGCTGACAGAGCTGTTGGAATGGAGCTGTGGGACCAAGAGCGCCAAACCAGCTTCAGGGCCTTGGTTCAGGCAGCGCCTGAAGAAGGGGTGCCGGCCCATCTCTGCATTTCATCCGTGGGACATGCTTACTCACGGGGAGTATGGAGGTCAGAGGACAAACTGCACAGACTGTCAGTTGTCTCCTTTCCCTGTGTGCGCTCCAGGGACCAAACATGGGTGGCCAGGCTTAACAGCAAGTGCCTTTGCCACTGGGCCAGCTCACCAGCCCCGTCGTCTCTGGGTTTCAGAGAAGGGACTTGTGGAATCACAAAGAGGGATGGCACTGTCTGCCAAGCCAGAGGCATCCACATTTTACGACGAGGACCTGTGAAGCCCTTTCCGTGGCCACTGGTGACCTGGATGAGGGCATGCCTCTAGGCAGTGCCATTGTTTGGTTGGTCTGGTTTGGTTCTGCAGTTGTCATTGTTAGATTATTATTATTATTATTATTATTACATTTATTTATTTACATGTGATGTTGGGGGAAGCACGTATACACCATGGTGTGTATGCAGAGGTCAGGGGGCAGAAGTCAGTCTTCTTTCTCACCAGGTGGATGCCAGAGATCAAACTCAGGTGGTCAGACATGGCACCCTCGCCCACTGAGCCAACTCCAAGGCCCAGAGATGCCATTATGAATCTCATTTACGTTGCTGAGCTCCAAACGATGCTTGGGACCAGCTGTGGGTATAGTGAACTAGCTGGGCAGAGCTCCCCAAGCCTCCCTGCTCAGCCACCTCTGCCCCCACTCTGAATGGGCACACCTCCTTCAGAGAGCCCCCTAAGAGAATGGGCACACCTCCTTCAGAGAGCCCCCTAAGAGAATGGGCACACCTCCTTCAGAGAGCCCCCTAAGAGAATGGGCACACCTCCTTCAGAGAGCCCCCTAAGAGAATGGGCACACCTCCTTCAGAGAGCCCCCTAAGAATGGTAGAACAGCACCAAATTGCCGTTCCCTCCAGAGTGTGGTCGCAGCTTTGTAGGAAGAACAGAGCTGAAGAAGGAGGAAAAAAACAGTTTCCTTAGTGCTCAGAGCTAGTCTCTAACCTGCCTTAGGGGTGTGGCCACCCCAGAAGCATCCTCCAGGCTCACTCGGGGCTGCTTCTCCAAGTAGCTAACCAACCCAACAGTGTTTGGCAGCCAAGAAAGTCTCCCAGGATGCAGCCTGGGTCCCATGGCTCTCTCCGAGCACTGGGCTGGGACTCACTAGGGCAGATGAGAGGCCAGAAAGCAGGTGGATGAGGAAGACAGTAGGGACGCTGGGATCCTCAACCAGTGTCTTCACCTAGAGGTGCCTTGAGGGGTGTCTCTGAAGCTGTGAATTGCTGATCTGACAAGACCAGCGTTGAGAGCCCTTGATGCCTGCCTGCCTGCTTCCCCCGCCCCCCACACAGCCACCACAGGGAAGCATCTGTGTGTGAGAGGCCCTACCCTAGGCCCTGTTGTAGTACCCTACCCTAGGGGCTGTTGCAGTACTCCACTACCCGGGGTGGCAGTGATAATCCCTGACAGTGCCACCTAGTGGAAGAAGGGGCTGAGAGCTGTGGTATTTGGAAGCCCACCTCTCCCCCACCCCCCAGTCCCCTCAGAGTAATGGTGTACCCACCAGGCCTTCCAGCATCAGTAGTAGGATTTTGTAGAAACGGAAGAACCCCAGTACCCACCTCAGAACCTGCGTTTCATTGTTCCACTCCGTGTCACCCAGGAAGTTTGTTTAGAAGGCAGATTCTTAGGTCAGGGCCACCAGCTAAAGACCCAGGAGTTCAAAAGCTCTCCCCTGACTCCTTCTGAAAAGTTGAGATCTACTTCACATATCGTAAAACTTTTTAGATTTATTTTTAATTCTCTCTGCTGCGCGCGTGTGTTACAGGAACTGGAGTTACAGATGGTTGTGAGCTGCCCAGTGTGAATGCTGAGAACTGAACTCGGGTCCTTTGCAAGAACCATTGCTCCAGCCCATAAAATGTGTTTTAAAGTGTGTGATTCAGTGATTGTTTTTAATGTATTTGTGAGGCTGCACAATCATCACCAATACCAATACCCCTCTCCAAAGTGGGCCGAGCCTGTATCCATTAGCAACCGTAGTGCAGTTCTTTCTGAGACAGGGACTCACTGTGTAGACCAGACTGGCCTCGAACTCATAGAGATCCACCCGCCTTTGTCTCCCAAATGCTGGGATTAAAGGTGTGAGCCACCATTCCCCGAAACACAAAGCAGTTCTGTTAGGGTTTTAGCTTTTTGCGGAGGGTTTCACTATCTATCCCAGGTTGACCTAGAGTGACTCAGAGTCCTCTGACCTTCATATCTGGAGTGCCAGGAAGGTCATGGGCCACTGTGCCTGGCTCGCGGTGAACAGTCTTCCCTCACACTTTCAATAGTGAAAGTGCAGTGTGCTTCAGTTTTCACATCCATTCAGATACCCACTATGTCTGTGCTTGGACAGAGCTGTCTGTGGACGGGTTCGGCAAAGACAAACGTAAAGAGAGGCAAGATGCAGCCTGGTCCCCTGTGATAGCTGAGGCTTGTGGTGTGACCGGCCAGTGTCATCGTTCTGTTTGGCTCTGGTCTTTGTTACGAGCTTGTGGTGTATCCCTGGCAAATGGCTGGCAGAGTGAATATGGGCATCTAGAATTGGTTTGTTCCTATGTGTTTTTGTTATAACCCTGCAGAATGTGTCCCTGTTGTGATTAAATAAAAGAAACTAATGGGACTGTGGATTCCACCACAGTCCCATTCAGAGAGACCTCAGGCCCATGCCAAGAAGCATTTTGTCTTCCTCAGTGCCCAGGATCTGCTCTCAAAACCCTCCCACGTTTCTCTACCAGATTCAAATGGGCAATCAAATTAAGAGTGAGTGAGTGTGTGTGTATGTGTGTGTGCATACATGTGTGCGTGTTCATTGAATAGCAAACCCGAGACAGTATCAGCCCATGGTTAATTCCCTCCTCTTTGGGAGATTGGACTCCTAGAGCTGGAGACTTCAGTGGCCCAAGTGTCAGGCAGTCTCTGCTGTTGAACAGGCAGCCTTTGCTGGCGTTTTAATTGTGAGGCTGGGAGTGGGTGTTTGGGATAATGACACAACAGGATTGAAGATGTTCTGCTGTGCACAGGCCTGTAGAGCTGGCCTTTGCCGTTGCCCACACAGAAGACCAGCTTGATACTGGCCTGAAACTAGCAAGCGGTACAAACAGATGTGTCCTGTCTGGGGATTTGGTTAACTCGTAAATCTCACATTGGCCGTTCTGGGTGCTTAGGGAGGAGGCCTGAAGACTAGGATCCTGGTCTAGGGAGGGAGAATGGCTCTCGCTGCACACAGAGAGCTGACTCAGAGGGGTGTCAGAGCCATCCCCAAAGACAAGAAAGCCGGGTGACACTTCCTGTGTCAAAAGGAGGGACAGGAGCCTGGTTCACCTCCCCCAGCTCCTCACTGGATCTGGAAGTTCTAGCAGTGTCCCCAAACTTCCCTCATCTTAGTGTTCAAGTTTGTGCCCATCTGCCTAGCTACGTCCCTGCCTAGCTACGCCGGCTTGTCCACACAGCCGCTCTGTAGACGTGAGTGGTAAAACCCTGGCTCCGCAGACTCAGTCTGCACTGCATTACCAGGCCTGCCTGGCCTCCTGCTCAGCCCCACTGGAGGCATTAATGTCCAGTTTTGTAGTGTTCCGGGACACAGCTCCGCTGTCACTTCTGGCCAGATAAAATTTGTTCTTTAAATGACACATAAAAGCTGCAGAAATGGTTCAGTCAGCAGAGCAGTTAACTTTCAAACAGGGGGGCCTGAGCTTAGTCTTCAAAATCCACATAAAAAGGCTGGGCACATGGCACACACTTGTAATCCCAGCACTAGGGAGGCAGAGACAGGCGGATCGCTGGAGCTGCAGACATTCAGTCTAGTCTACGGCACGCTCCAGGCCAGTGGGAGATTCTTTCTCCAAAAGGAAGGGTGAATGGTATCTGAGGAATGACCCCCCCCAAGATTGTCCCCTAGTTCACATGCATCCTACGATCATTTGCACGTGTCCACGTATGCCATCACACACATGTGCATACCATACACAGAATGGCATCATTCCCCTGCCCCTCCCGTGCGGCACTTTCCCACCTGCCACCTGTTTGATTTGCAGCACTGTGGGTGGCAGGTAAGGTATAACATATCTGTTGTCCGGCGAGGGTCAAGGTGCCGAAACTAACATGAAGTCCTCCATTCTGGAGGCAGGAGAGCAAGCCAGAGCTGAATTCCTCTTGCAGAAAGCCTGACAGAGGTGGCCCCTGAACACGGGACGCGGTGCAGATGGGGCCAACTCCATCCTCCATCCGTGTCTCTGTGGTAGGCGGCTCCTGGTGCCGCTGAGATGCATGGGCACAGGCACGCTAGCATTGCAGGTCATGCGTCTGTCATCTTACAGCTCTGGAGGCTCTCGCTGGGTGGAAATCAAGGTATCAGCGGGGCTTTGTTCCTTTGTGGAGGCTCTAGGGGTGAGGTAGTTTGTGAGGTCTTTCTTCTTTGTACAGAGCTGTTTCATATTCCTAAGCTCTTCTCTGTCTGTAAGCAAGCACTGGCCAGTCAGGGGCCGCAGACTCTCGTGCCACTCTCTGTCATAAAGACCCTGTGATGACATTGAACCTAACTAGATAGTTCTGGAAAACCGTGCTTCCCACTTAACTGAATCACATGTGCATTGCCTTATCCCATGTAAATAAACAGGGATGGTGGCCAGAGATTCAGGCATCGGTTTTCTTATCTCTCCCGATGGTGGCAAAGTTCCCACCTCTTGGGGCTCTTAGGGATCAGGCTGGTTCATGGATAGATCCTGGTTCCTAGGAGGGGCTCAGAGGGTATCTGCTCTGGGCACCATCTCATACAGACTTCAGAAACAGTCTACGATTTTCTGTGGTTCAGCAATGACCCCTTGGAGATGGAGGAAGCTGGCTGAGGGGCTTGTAAATGGTTCTCCCAGTGAGCGAGGTTCCTCACAGAGCCTGACATGGAGATGTGTCAGAGACAGGGATGGAACTTTCAGGTGAGTGAACGGCAGGAAGATAGGCCTGGCTGTGGTGACTGCTTTAGATGATCTGTTGCTGTGATAAAACACTGACCAAAGGGGCTGGAGAGGTGGCTCAGAGGTTAAGAGCATTGCCTGCTCTTCCAAAGGTCCTGAGTTCAATTCCCAGCCACCACATGGTGGCTCACAACCATCTGTAATGAGGTCTGGTGCCCTCTTCTGGCCTGCAGGCATACACACAGACAGAATATTGTATACATAATAAATAAATATTTAAAAAAAAACAAAACACTGAACAAAAGCACCATAAGGGAAGGACAGGTTTGTTTCTGATTCTGTGTTACGGTCCATCACTGAGGGAGGTCAGGGCTGGAAGTTAAAGGCAGAAACCATGGAGGAGGCTGCCTGCTGGCTTGCAGACAGATTTTGCTTAGCTAGCTTCCTTATATAACCCAGGACCTCCATTTGCCCATGGGATGGTGTTGTCCACAGTGAACCGGCCCCTCCTACAGCACGGATCCGCCAAGACAGTTCTCCACAGACATGCCTATAGGTCGGTCTCATCTTGGCTCCTCAGTTGAGGCTTTCCTCTCATGGCTTGGCTGTGTCAAGTTGGCAGTTAAAGCTGACCATGACAATGGCCTTGCAACAGCTCTGTCACACTGAGGTAGGGACCCCAGGCCTGGAGAGTTGCCTCCCCTGGATGAGCACTCCTGTAGGCAGCCCCGAGTTGATAAAGGGGCCCAATCACTTCTCTCTTTTTTTATTTTTATGAGAGGCTAGAGAATTAATTATAAACAGGAGGCTGCTTTTCTAATTAACTGGGTCTTCCAGAAGCCTGGAGGTAGAAGGGGTACTCACCTGGCAGGATCCCCATGCATATACTCTGCAGTCAGAGCAGGCATCACTAAGCGCCAGCCTGTGGTCAGGCTGGGGCTGCCCTTGGGAGTCTCTGTTTGGCAGCTGTGTGCTCAGGGCTGCGGCTGGGCCGCGGTGTCCCAAGCCTGGAGGCAGCCAGAGGGAGTGGTCGGTGCAGCCAGGCCTATCTTCCGAGGCCCAGGGTATGATCCTTGCTCCTCCATCTTGCAGAGGCAAGAGAAAGAGTGGAGGAGGTCAGACAGCTTTGTTCAGCCTGAAGCAACAGCTAGGACACACAACCAGAGTTGGGGCAGGGGGTAGATAATACCTGGGGTCCCACAAAGATAACCAGGGCACAATGCTAGTGTTTGCAGTACTCCCTTGCTAGCAAAAAGTCAGATGGTTGTCTTTCAGTGAGGAGCCACAGGCTAAAAAGGGTATGTCTGGCCTCTGGGGGTGTAAAGCAGCAACAGCCAAGGTATTAGGGTGGTCTGTGAGGGCTGGGAACTTCCTGCTGAGGGAACGTTTGAAGAGCAAGAAGTTCAGAGCCAGACTGAGATGCAGGTACAATGGCCAGAAGCATCCCCAGAAAATGCTCCCCCACAGACACCTGGCAGGTTACCTCCAGGTGTGCACTTTGAAACTAAAGTCTGAGGAGAGGGAATGTGGGACCCTGCCTATCCTCCTGGCCTGCCCCAAACTGAAGAGCCATTGGTAAAGTTTGTGTCCCTCCCTTATGACTTGGGGCAGGAGTCAACCCTAAGGTCTGGGGTGTCTCCACTCCATCCTGGGTCCCACAGAGAG
>PVIU01014265.1:29008-52795 GCA_004026605.1 Ondatra zibethicus
CCCCGCTTCCGTGGCGGCTTGGCTCTCCCCTCCCCCCGCTCCCGTGGCGGCTTGACTCCCAGCTCCCATGGGTTTCTGAGGCCCCTGGATGGGACCGCTATAGCTTCCTGCAGCCCCTCCCATGACTTTCTGTGGGAGCCCCTTCTGTGGCTTTCTGGGTAGAGTTCTCCCATGGTTTCTTGTGTTCTTTTCCATGGTCGTTTGCGGGTGAGACGCTCCCACGGCCTTCTCTGTGGGTCCCCCGTGTGGATTTGTCAGTAGCCCTCCCGTGGCTTCCTTAACGCTGGCGCCACGCTCTTCAGCATGCTCATCATGTGTACCATCCTGACCAACTGTGTCTTCATGGCCCAGCACGACCCTCCGCCTTGGACCAAATATGTCGAGTGAGTATCTTCGAGGGCCCTCCTCGTGTCCCACTCCTCCCTCTTCTGTCCTGGAGTTGTCTGAGGCAGAGACTGTGCCATGCCTGTGGTCCCACCGTGTGGAGGGGTGGCCTTTGCCCAGCGCTGCCCTTTTGCGTTCTCAGCCCTGCCACATGCTTGTTCTCAGTTTATAGCTTCAGAGGCGGGAGCTCTGCAGACTGGCGATGTTGGGAATTTTCGTCACCCCCTAAAGAGAGGTGTGCCAGGCACTGTCAAGATCAGTAAGCATCCTCTCCATTAACCCCCCTGACAGGGGTCAGCACAGCCCCTGTCCTATTTGGAAGATGGGGCACACTGAGAATTGGAATCTGGCTGACCTGACATGCAGTCCCTGCTACACCATGGTGCCCACCCGAGTCCTGCCTCCCATAACCCTCTGCAGCTTTAGAAGGCTCTTTAGGGTCTTCCTTTCCTGAAGCCATGTCGGACTCCTCTGGGACTAAACAGACTTGGCAGGCCCGTACCACACTTAGCTCCTGGTTTATGGAACTAGAAGGTGCAGCAGCCTCTCTTACAAGAGTGGCTTGCGCAGAGGACCACTCAGGGCTGGTGTTGCATGGCATGTCTAGCTGCTCTGAAGCCTAAGATACCACCCTCTCCCAGCCCATGGGCCAGCCCCAGCACACAGGCATTTTGGATTCCTCAGCCGGCCGAAGGCTGAAAGCACCCACCAGCACTATACCCTAGAAGGTCTGAATTCCCTTCATCCCAGGGTAGGCAGCTAGAACCCTGGCCCTGCAGGTACTTGAGGGTGTCACTGGTCTCCACCGCTAGTTGTGGAGAGCCCACAAACATGGGTAAGGGTTGGTGGCTCTCCCTATCCATGATGTCCCATGATGCAGACCTGGTAGTCACCATATGCCTGTGAATGTTCCCCGCTCCCCACGGTGGAGTGAGGAGTCTACAGGAGTCTTTCAGCAAGGGAGAAAGGGAAGAGTTCCCTAGACACGTGATAGTCTCTCTGTAAAGCAAATGGTCAGGTGGACTTGTTAGCTAGATGTTTGCCACAGACCTGCAGCCCTTCCTAAAGCTTAATCACGGGGCGCCGCCCATTGTGATGGCTGTGGTGTGAGGTCTCCCTCACATGTGGGGAGGCTTATGAACTCAGTCCATGGGCTCCAGGCCCCATAAGAGCCCCTGCTGACCTCTCCTCCCCAGGTATACCTTCACTGCCATCTACACCTTTGAGTCTCTGGTCAAGATTCTAGCTCGAGGCTTCTGCCTGCACGCATTCACCTTCCTCCGGGACCCGTGGAACTGGCTAGACTTCAGTGTGATAGTCATGGCGTAAGTATCCAGCGCATGGCATGGGGCACCTCACACCAGCTGTGTGGGTGGGAGTAGGGTTTTGGTAGCCCATGTTCCAGGCTTTCTGGGCGTCCCTGCTGTGGTTCTCGTGAGCTACACGTGCCACAGAGGAGTCCCTGCTTTGCTGTATGCCAAGTGGAAGACAGGATAGAAACTTACAGTGCGTTCTAGCAAGGGAGTGAAAGTGCTTGAGCACCCTGGCTCACGGGGGGACCATGACAGCCCTGTGTTAAAGGGGCATCATTACTGTTAATATTCTGTGTCTTGGTGTTTGGGCTGCAATCAGGTGAAGGGTCTCCTCTAGGCACTGAGGAGGCTAAGGCTGAGATATCGTCATGAGTTTAAGACCAACATGGGCTGTGTACTGAGTCTGAGGGGAGCCTGTCTTAACAAGACTGTACCTCAGAAGACAGGGAGGGGGAGTGTTGATTCTGCCTTAGCGTCCTCTGTGCTATCCAACAAGCAATCCAGCCCTAGATCCCACTGTGACCACTGACCTGGCATCCATGGTAATTGAGAGTGAAATTGCAGTAGAGACGCCTGGGGAAGCAGCCAGCTTCCCCTAGAACTTGTGCCGGGAGAACTCCTGTTTGGCATCTCTTAAAGCCACTGACCCATCTCAGAGGTTCCCACCAGCCAAGGAGATACACTAGAGGCAGCCAGCCACGTGCAGTCTTTTGACTTTGCATGATGACATAGTCATCTATAAAGCACACACTCCAAAGATAGGTTAAGAAAGTCTACCGTATTCTGTTGAGCCCCATTCGTCATTATACTGGGCCGGGTGCAGCAGCATGCAGCCTCATGGCCTGCAGGGTTAGATGTCTCTCTTAGTCACATTTCACCAGCAAGAAGGCTAGTGTCTGGAACAGGGCACACAGGGAGCCCACCACAGGGTGATCGTGACCCCAGGCCTACTGTAGTCCAGATACGGCTTCGTTTCCTTTCCTGGGGGATATTTGCAGAGCTGTCGGAGTTGAGGTGCTCCCCCCATAGGATGTCATAGACCAGGTGCCTGGCTCTAGCGGGCAGCTGATCAGGACAGGGCTGCTGTATGGAAGTCCTGGTCAGGAACTGAGCTGGCAGATCCTTTATGGGAGCGACGGTCCTGGTGTGTGTGCTGAAATGGGTTCTGCACCTCAACAGAGAGCATGCCCTGGGAGTTGTGCTCCATGCCCTCGCACGTCCTGGCTTCCACGATGCAGAAGAGCACGGTGGGACCGGAGCTCAGTTCAGTTTTCACTGCCTTGAGCTCTTGAATGTGCCTGAGCTATGCTGCAGGGGAGAGGGAGCTGTAAGAGGAGGCTCTTGGGATGCTCCGGGACACTTCCAGGCCAGATGGAGAGCTGGGTGGGTGGAAATTTATCTGAGACTATTTCTAGGTGTTTGTAAACTGACTCCAGGCCTCCTGGACAAGGAAACAGGCTCAGAGACAAGATCTCACCTGCCTGAAGTGTAGATTCACGCCCAGGTGGAACTGGATGAGCAAAGGATAGAATAGTAGAAGATGGAGTTGAAGAGTGGTGGGTTTGGGACCTCAAGGTCTGTCCTCAAGGTCACGTGTGATCCGGGGAGGATGAGAACCACTAGGGGAAAAGAGCTGGCAGAGCTGAGATGATTGGGTCCCGCATGGACCACAGACTGGACTTGGAAATCGGCAGAGACAGACACAATTAGTCATCTGCTTTCATAGAGAGGCGTGGCTAAGACGAGTGTCTGAGCAGGGTAGAGGAGCCCTGGTCGGTGGTGGGCGTTCTGAAGGTATGACTGAGGGGCTTTGCTTGTAACAGATGGATGGAAATGGAGACTCAGCTGAAGGAGGGAGGGCGTCAGAGGTACAGCTGGGGATGTCCCGGCTGTGGAAGGGTGGCAGGATCTTCCAGTCTGGAGTTTGGAAAGTGACCGAGGTGGAGGAATGGATTAGAAGCCACTGGGGAGCTGAAGACATTGAAAGCCAGACAAGATAACCTAGGTCTGAGCATGGTCTGTAGATTGTTCTGTGGAACGCACCAGCATCTTGAGGTCAAGAAACGGGTGGGGAGTGCTGGAGAGATTGCTCAGTCATGAAGAGTACTTTCTGCTCTTCAGAAGGAGGAATGGGGTTCAGTTCATCCATTTTGAATGGCTCACAACCACCTACAGCTTCCAGTTCCAGGGGACCCGATACCGCCTCCTGGTGTCCACAGGCGCTGCACACACTTGGTGCACATTCACACAGCCAGGCACACACACATACATAAAATAAGTAAGTACTTTTTTAAAAAGGGGGATGGACAGACAGAGAAATCGGTGAGATGGCTTAGTGATTAAGAACACTGGCTGTTCTTTCAGAAGACCTAGGTTCAATTCCTAGCACTCACAGAGACTCACAGCTGTCTGTAGCTCCAGTTCCAGGGGATTTGATGCCCTCTTCTGGTCTGTGTGGTTGCATCAGGCACATGCGTGGTACACAGACATACATATGAGCAACACACACACATGCATAAAATAAAAGTGGGAATGTTGCACAAAGACTGGAGGGAACTAGCCAGCTGTAGGGAGGACACCCAGGCAAGTGGTACCCAAAGTCCAGCAAGGAAGAAAGTTCCACATAGAACATATACCAGGAGGGGGCTGGTGTTGGTTATGACAGATGGCCAGACAGAACGGCAGAGGGGCTGTTGGGCTGTGAATGGCCACTGGTGTCCCCTGACAAGGGGTGAAGTGGGAGGCTCTGCATCTGGGTAGAGAGGGTAAGGGCGTGTGAAATGCAGGTATCTAATTCATGCAGTGTCGGTGAAACAAGACAGAAAATGGCATGGTGGCCAGAGGGACACGAGAGTCAAGGAAGGACTCTCAGAGAAGAGAGACTAATGGAAGCGATCCTAAAGAGAGGGGCCTCTGATGAAGGCGGGCGGGGGAGGCCCTGAGGATCTCAGCTGAGCGAGGGGGAATCCAGGTGCTGAGGTGGAGCATTGACCTTCAACTCAGGAAGGCAGAGCTCTGACTGGAGGTGCATTGCTAGAGCTGATGAAGAGAAAGGAAGGAATTTCTCATCTGATGGCCTCTTCTCTGAAATAAGAAGCCGGATCATCAGTGAGAAAGGAGTGGGGAGGCAAGGCTGGGGTTTGAGAGGGAGCACTTGTCAGACCAGAGGCTTCACTGTCCTGGTGTTCGGAGTGCGGTGGCAGGCTGGGCCTGGGGGTCTCTGTAGGATGTGGGGGCGAGCAGCAATCTACAGGGCATAAAGAACTTCAGGCAAGAAAGTGGTCAGCATTGCCTGGACCTCTCCTTCTTCCCCATCCTGGAGCCTACAGAATTACCACAAAGATGCTGCGGTCAAGGGAAAGCCGTCCCCCGGGACCTGCTCGCCCCAAGCCCAGCCCTGGTGTCTAGAGGATCTCTGTGTGGTTTCATGTCCCTGGCAAGTCCTGCAGGGTCTTGTCTCCCCCATGGAATTCCATGGCCAACCACTCCTTCTTCCGAGAGCCATGAAGAAAAAATTCTTCCCAATGAACCCAGCCATACCTGTGCCAAGAATGGGCGCGACAGGGGAGCCAAACCTTCATCACAGCCACACCTGTACTAAGAATGGGTAAGACAGGAGAGCCAGACCCTCACCAGAGCCACACCTGTGCCAAGAACAGACATGACAGAGGAACCAGACTCGATTTTTGGATAGCCACATTTCTGAGCATCTTGAGAAATAGCCTATCCACTTCTGCCAGGACTGCACAGACTGCTGGAATGCCAGCTTCCTGTCACTAGCCAAACCTGTCCCACAGCTTCAATTGATGTCCACCCTGCCTCATGAAAACCAACAAGTTGCCACCTCCGAGATATATACCGTTATAACGAAACGAGCCCTCAGGACCATTGAAGGAGTCCTGGGTGCTGCAAAAGTTGAATGACATGAAAGAAAATCCAAACTTCGCCTTTACTTCGGGGAAACTGAGGCTCAGAGAGAACCCACCCACTTATAATGATACAGTCAGCAGCTATTCTGGGACTGAAGGTCGGTGTCCCGGCTCCTTGCCATGGATGGATGGGAGACCCCCTCCCCCCCAACTCTCCTTACCAGGTTTCCCTCTGACACAAGGTCCAGTTTAGAAGCTGGTGCAGGGGGTGCTGGGAACCTTGCCAGACTCAGATCACGGTCCAACATCCAGAGATTTTTCTGCCCACCCCCTCCCAAGCTGGGCATTACCTGCCAGTTAACAGCCTCCCACCTTCTGGGGTTGTTATGGAAACCAAACCTGGAGGGAAAGGAGGGAGGGCACAGAGGAGGGGTGGACCAGTCGCCACAGGAGCTAACAGCGTGGGCTCCACTGTCTCGGGGATAAGGGTGGGGCAGGAGGAAGGCCAGCATGTGCCGTTCCTCTGAGGTTCTCAGCCCCCAGAAAGCCTCCTATGTGACAGTGCAGAATTCTCACCCACCACCCTCTGCTCGTTCTGTGTCGGGCCCGTCTCTTACCCAGCTGCCTGCCACTGGCCAGCCACTTAGCTAGCCAAGAGGTCGATTGGCTTGGGGGAGAGTTCTGCCCACCCCTTACCCATTCCATCCACACTGCTTAGGAAGCCAGCTGTGTGCTGTGAAAGGGTCTCCCTTGTTCTGCCACACTTGGGAGCTCCAAGGAAGCCTTAGTGGAAACCTGGTCTTCTTTGGTAGGAGGCAGACAAGCTCTGTGTAGGTAGAGTGACATCAGCCAGTAGCCACCGTGTCCCACTGTGGTTCCAGACACACCTGCCCCTCGCTCAGCTCTGGTTCCTCCTTCAAGGCTTCCTCTGACCCCAGGCGGATTCACCAGCAGTTTCATTTCCAGCCATATTGTGTTGGCAAGCCTACCGGGGGCACAGCTGTGCACCCCAGCTGTGGGAGTCCTGGCTCATTCGTACTCAACACTCACTGCTGAACAGGCAGCACTTGGATTCTTGAAGGCAGGATAGGCAGGGCCTTCCCTGAGACATCAGCAGACAAACCAGGCCTTTCCAAGGTAGGAGAATGAAAGCAAGGTGGTTGGCTCCCTCTCTTCCTTGTACACTCACTCTGCCTACTCCCTGTAACCAGGAGACGTAGCCTCGAAAGCACGGAGGGGAGGGAAAGGAGCTGGCATCACAGGACACCAGCAATGGGGGCCGGTTTCTTGATCATCTGAGCCACATCTTCCACGGAAGGGCAATGTCAGCAGTATTTCAGGCTCAACATCACAGCCCTATGGCAGTCTGGACAAAGGCTGGAGAAGGAAAATGGGGACAGAGGTCTGGGGGATCTGAACCATCCAGGAGAAGGGAGGAATTCTAAAGATACAAGAGGCAGAGTCTATATCAAATTAACCGTTGTGTATGTGGGCCAGTACGAGGGAGGTGATCTCTGCTCCCCAGTGGATGATGGGATCGTTGTAAACTGAAACCAGACTGGAGAGTGGAATGGCAGCTATGCCATAGGAAAGACCTTGAGTAGCCAGAAGAAGGGAGCAGACATGTCCACATGATGGAACCCAACAGTGAACAGAGCTAGGCCAAGCTGGAGTCTCTTCACAGCCTTGCCTGTAGACACCGACAGCCTGGGAGGAGCTCAGAAATGTGAATTCTGCAGGTCTGGACTGTTGGGTGGGGTGAATAGACTAGACACTCACCAAGCCCTGCAGGGCTGGCGACCTGGCCTGACACCACCCAGACACCTGGGCTAGACATACTTGGTTAAACATCAGACACCCCGAGTTTGACATCCTTTGTTAAACATCAGACACCTTCAGTTAAATGTCAGATGCCCTGGATGTGAGGCCTTTGGTTAAATATCACAGGTCATTTGCCACCATCCCTTATGGCCTTGGTCACGTACAGTGCATTCACCTCTCCAAGATCTTTGTGGTCGTGTGACCTGCCCAGTGCATGCATGGCCTCATGTCCTGCTTGGGCAGATCCCTGCCTTATGCAGACAGGTGCCTCCTCTGCCTCTAGAGATCAGAGATGAACCACTGTCCAGGTTCAAGATGGGAGTCTCAAAGCCGCTCAGCCCTGCCAAGCATCCTTCAGACCCATACAGGACAGCAGATGTTGAAAGATGCAGAGAAACACTAGTGAGCCCACATACTTCCAGCATTGCCTCCTGGAGCCCTTGCCCTCTGCACACCCGTGCGTCCCCAGCCTCAGACCTAGCCGTGGAGATTTATGTCCCCAGAGTAGTTGCCTCCTAGCACCAATTGATCTTGGTTCCATCATGGAGAAAGCCATCCGGGAGCTTGCTATGAGCATCCTTCAGATGCCTGGACTGAGATCACATGACCAGGGGAAAAGCCAGGGGCGGACCCAAGCCTGCCACCTCACCCCCCCACACACAGTGGGACCAGGAGAGGGGGAGGGGTGGGCACACTGCAGGAGAAGGGGGAGGGGAGGGTGGGCACACTGCTCTCCGCTTTGTAACTTGCGATAACTGGTTTGGTCCCACAGGTATGTATCAGAAAATATAAAGCTAGGCAATTTGTCGGCTCTGCGAACTTTCAGAGTCCTGAGAGCTCTGAAAACTATTTCGGTCATTCCAGGTAAGAGCAGGGCTGCCTACCAACCTCAGCCACAAGTGACTCTCTCTTTGTTTCCCACCCCCTCCTCCTCTGACCGTGTCTCCTGTTGGTGTTGCTGTCACTGTGTCGTGTGTGAATCTCCCTTGTTACAGATACACAACTGAATTTGTGGACCTGGGCAATGTCTCTGCCTTACGCACCTTCCGAGTCCTCCGGGCCCTGAAAACTATATCAGTCATTTCAGGTGAAAACAACAGGTTGAACGCCAAGGCTGGAGGGACACACCTGGGCTTTCCAGGCACCCGGGGAGCCATGGCTGCCCCCGGGAAGGCCCTTCACATGTGCCTGTCACCAGAGGACCCTTCCCAGAGGTCGGGGTGGTAGAAGCATAGCCCTGGAACCTCAGAATGGGCTCTGGGCCGTCCATCCCAGCTAAGCCCACTCTCAGACACCAGGAGCACAGAGCAACCTAGGACAAGATGGGGCTGATCCCCAGTTCTTCTCAAAATACTCAATTGTTTCTCCAAACTGAACCCAGCTGCTTTCCTAGTGGAAAGCTGGGACGTGCGTTATGGGAAGCCAAAAAGGATCGTGTTGGAGGGAACTCGGCATACCCTTAGCGGTCTTTTGTGACTGAGTGCCAGATCCCAGCTTCGTGTCCCCTGCGGTGACATGTGGAAGCCTCGGCCCTCATCTTGACACGAAGTGTACTCTGTAGACAGGCACCATCGGGCCTTGGCGTCTACCAGCCCTCGCTGCATGGCGCAGTAGAGGGGTAGCAAACCGTGCATGGTAGCCTCGGCAAGAAATCCTCCTTGACAGATGTTGGCAACTCTCCCCAGGATATCTAAGCCCAGACAGCATTGGCAGTCACCATTCCACTTACCCACTCAGGAAGGTACCCGGAAGCCCATTTGTGTGCAGGGCTGGTGCTAAAAAGGGGCCACCCTGCACACCCTAACCCCTGGAGCCTCTTACCTCTTCATTTTACTTCACTCTTCCCAGGTTAACATGAGTTCAAGCAGCTTTTGGGTTTGTTTTGGCTTTTGGTTTGTTTGGGTTTTTTTTGTTTTTGTTTTGCTTTGTTTTTTTTTTTTCTAGACAGGATTTCTCTGTAGCTTTGGAGCCTGTTCTGGAACTCACTTTGTAGACCAGGCTGGCCTTGAACTCACAGAGATCCTCTTGTCTTTGCCTCCCAAGTTCTGGGATTAAAGGTGTGTGCCACCGCTGCCCAGCAAGCTCAAGCAGTTTTTATGGGCTTGTTCTGGAGGAACAGTGACCAGAACCTAGGAGCCCCTGTAAATACACTGTCCTCAAAACTGGGCAAGGACTTTTTAAGAAGGTAACTGGGGAGATGGTTCAGTGGGCAAAGTGCTTATTGCACAACCTTGAAGATCTGGGTTTGACCCCCAGAAGCCACATTTAAGAAGGTGGTCATGATGGCATGTGCCTGCGGTCTCAGTCTGGGGAGGCGAGGTAGGTGGATCTTGGGGAGTCACTAGTCAGCCAGTCTAACAGAAGTGGTGAACTTCAGGTTCCATAAGAGACCCTGAAAAAATAAGGTGTGGAGCAATAGAGGAGGACGTCAGGCTGCCCCTACATCGTAGTGCCTCAGAGTGGAAGAACTCTCTGGACCAATGATTGCCTCTGCTCCTAGCAAACAATGCTGGTGACTCCCAGGCCTGTTGCTACCCTTGAGGCCTCAGGGCCCGGCTCTGAACCCAGAAAACCAGAGTCATGGGTTAGTAATCTCATAAGCATAGCTCCTGATCATCTTGTGTTTAGACTAAGCCTTCGAATGTCTCTCCTGGCCTCTGAACCCACTTAGTATGTGCACAGGGAGAACCATACCTCCCCCGTGTCTGCACTAGTGTCCCAGGTCCCTGCCGTGACTGGGCAGTCCCTCAGGAGCTCCCATGAAAGCAAGTGTCACCAGCTGAGTCTAGGTCTGCACTTTCCACCTCCTGGGAGACTGAGGTGGAAGACAAGGGCTTCCTTGGCTACCGAATGAAGTCAAAGCCAGACCAGGACCTTGAATCAAAAATTTAAAATAAAAGAGCTGGGGCTACAGATAATGCGCGAAAGGCCTGCTTGGGGTATCTAAAGACCCCGGAGTCCAGCTCCCTAGTGCTGTAGAAGGCACAAGGTGAAGATAAATATTAACAAGCCTTTTGAAGCTGCCAACCCCAAGACAAGGCCGAATAAAGCAGCCCCCAAAGGGTCTGGAGAAAGTGGTGTTCATTCACAGCCTGTTGGAGTCCGGGGGCCACCTCCTAAGAATCTCGTGTTTTCTGGGCCTCTGTCTCCTCTTATAACACAGGAGTGAAGTCAGAGTGGGCAGACTCCAAACTGCTGCAATGTGTTTGAATCCATTCTTGACTTAAGTGAACTGTGTCTTTGCTATGAGGGAAGGCTTTAAGGAGTGGGCGACCTTTGCTGCTGTGTCCGCAGGCCAGATCAGGATTGCTTTCCTGGCCTTGCATAGATTATTTTGGCCCCAAGATCCTTTAGCCTGACTGTTGTCAGGTGGGCATCCAAGCTACAACCAGCATCCCTGGCGTGTACCCCTGAAATGAAGCAGTCTCCAAGTTAATGGAGCACACCCACACATGTGTCTCCCAGTAGGTCCTCAGAGTTCTGCGCTGTACGGGACACGTGGCTCCATCCCCCTCTCCCACCCACTGGGCAGTTGCCAACATATGCCGGGATGATTTCCATAGAGTGCCAAGTGCCAGAGCCCTGGGCAGGCAGCAGTGATGGCGATGTTGTGGGGAGGCCACCCCCTTCCCTCTCTTGTCTGCCCATCGCTGCTTCTCCATCTCTGGGCCATGGACGCAATACTCACAGGTGCTCCTAACACTGTAACCGGCTGGAGGATGGATGGATGGAGCTTAACCTGAGATCTGGCCGCTTTGGGGGTGCCCCTTGCTCCTGACGCTCTGCACGCACTTGCCCTAGGACAGTAGCCGAGGGTCAGAGGGGTGTGTACACACTGCTTTTTTTTTTTATCACTCTGCTGTATGGCACTGGCTTCTGCAGGGAGCTGGACCGTGCAACTAACAGATCACAGTCACTCCGCTTTGGGGAAATGGGAATGATGGGGAGGACCCCAAGGGTCAGGGCAAATGAAGAAGAGGGGTATAGCTCAACCTAGCCCCTACCTGTAACCTTCCCCAAAGATGGCTCCAAACCCACAGCATCACCCCACCCTGCCAGACCTTCCCCCAGAGTCCTGTATCTACCTGAATCAGCCCCAGCCCAAGCCAGACCCTGCCTGAAATCCTCCAAGGCAGCTGGACCCAGCAGTAGAGCAGGAAGACCCCCTACCAGGAGCAGCTGTGTCTACCATTTCCAGGTCAGACCCAGGCCCCCCGTTGCCTCAAAACAGGTCTGGACCTCAGCCTCCTTTGTTGTGGGCTATGTTAAAAGAGCCAGACATGGTCCACTTTGGGGCCAGCCATAGTGGGTCCGTAGGACACTTTTCACACCATTTCCTATATTGGACTGGTGGAGAATATACAGAGTTTCAAGCCCCTCCAAAAATACAAAGCTGGGCTTTGCCTTGCCCTGGGCAGCCAGGAGGGACTCAGCTGGAAAAGGTCTTCAGGGCCCAGAAAGTCCCTGACTGTGGTCCCCAGCCCTGTTTAGTGCAGGACTCGAGAGGCTCAGGGCCGTTCTGTGGGCCCAGCCTCTACCCAGAGGACCACAAAGCAGAGTGTCTGTGGGTGACCCTGCCTCACTTTCCCAGGCCTGAAGACAATCGTGGGAGCCCTGATCCAGTCTGTGAAGAAGCTGGCTGACGTGATGGTCCTCACTGTCTTCTGCCTCAGTGTCTTCGCCCTCATCGGCCTGCAGCTTTTCATGGGCAACCTGAGGCACAAGTGTGTGCGTAACTTTACTGAGCTCAATGGCACCAATGGTTCTGTGGTGTCCAATGACCAGGTCTGGGACTCTCTGGACCTCTACCTCAATGACCCAGGTATGGACTCACTGCGCCTTGGGAGAGGGTGCTGGGAGACCATCACAACCCAGGCTTCACCAGTGGGTAGGCTGGCCTCCAGGACCACAAAACCACTGCTGGGACTCGAGTCATCTGGAGGTTAGAAGCAGGTCAGGGTTCTACCTTCCTGGGCTCTCAGGCCAGCTGGAGAGACGGTGTTTGAAGGATGGGATACAGGGGTAGGGAGATGGTTCAGTCAGTTCAGTCAGTGAAGTGCTTGCCACAAGCACAAAGACACCTGACTTAAAAAGCCACCTGTGATAACATGCACCTGGAGAGGTGGGGACAGGAGAGTCCCTGAGACTCGCTGACCAGCCAGACCCTCCAAACCAGCAAGCTCCAGGTTCACAGAAAGGCCATGTCTCAAAAAAATTAGAAAAATGGAAGACACCTGACACTCAAGAGCATGTGTGCGTACACACACACACACACACACACACACACACACACACACACACACACACGCACGCACACTACATGGTTTGGGGACAGGCTGAGTCCAGATTTGGCAATGGTGAGGAGACCAGCTCCCCTGGACCCCTCTGAGGCCCGAGTGGCACCATGCCTGGTTAAGCGCTTTCGACTCAGTGCCTTTGCCGAGTGTCCAGGCTGTTACCCTAGTGTGCACACACCCTGGGGCCCTTCAAGAAGGCTGTGAACTGACCTGTCTGGTTGCGTGCACCCTTCCTTTCAGCCTCTCCAGGCTCCTGGGTGCCACCTCCTTCCGTAAGCCCTGTTCATCTAAATCAAAGGTAGATGCCAGGCCACAGGATGCAGAGGGCTCTTGTAAAGTGAGGGCCTCTTACATACAAACACTAGAGCCCCACTGGAAAACAAGCAGGCCGAAGGCTCAGTGACTGAAGTGGGTATGGCCCAGGTGTGGCCTCACAGAAAGGAAAGGCTCCAAACTTCAGCATATGCCAGAGTCACCTGGAAGGTTCCAGAAAACACCATAGGCCCTGGCCTGCTTCTGAGTCTAATGTGACTGGTCAGGCCCATACTTAGACAAATGCTTCCCAAGACAGAGGTGGTTCATGGTGACTGATGGGGAGATGACCAGGGCAGGTAGCCTATGTCTCACCTGCTCTGGACCCAGCCCCATCTGGGTTGCCATGGTGATCGGCAGGCATCTCTTCCTAATGATCTCAAACCATCAGTTTGTGGTGTGGCAGTGGGCCACACAATGACACAGCAGCCAAGTTGGAGCTCTGCCCAGACCCTTGCCTCCTGGCTCAGGGCTTCTCTTGGCCCTGGCTACTCCCCTGAGTGATGCTCTTCCATCAGGGTGCGGAAGCTACTTATAGGGACAGCTGAGCTCTGCCCGGAGCTTCCTGTGTTTTCAGGGGTGTGTGAGACCCTGGCAGGGGCGTGGCAGGGAAAGAATGAGTCCAGAGAAGCAGCCAGACCCACTGAGTCCTGGCCAGGCACAGGGGTTAGGTCCGTGGCAAGAGAGAGAAGGAAAGTGGCCAGCAACAATGACTTTCCCAAAACCCAGTGTAAGGCAGGCCCCGGAGGCTGGGTTACCCGTGCCGCTCTCATCCAGGTTTTTCCTTGCAGACAATTACCTGCTCAAGAATGGCACCTCTGATGTGTTACTGTGTGGGAATAGCTCCGATGCCGGGTAGGTAGTATGCCGGTGGCTTTTGGCACTTTCCTAGCAGCTTCATCTGTTGACACCCCAGACAGTGACACCTTCCCTAGTCTTCATTCCTGGCCAGAACCCTGGAAGCTTCCATACCCCTCCCCTGCCACAGGAGATAGCTGGTAAAGAAAGACCAGGGACAGATCTGAAGGGAGGAGCAGGAGAGCCCTAAAGATGGGCTGGGATAAGGTACCACCCAGGGTACCGTGCAGTAACTAGACCTGGCCTCCATCTCAGCTGTTCCACCCTTCCGGGGTGAGTGTGGGCTCAGTCCAGCAGCTGGACTTTGTTCAAGGCCGAACAGAACACGAGCCTGCAGCCTGACTATGGTGCCTTGTCATTTCCTGTCTCCGGGTACAATTTCCAGGGTGTGCATGGCAGTCTGGGACAGGGTGAGGGTTCACAGTCTCATCATGGGAGGGATTGCTTCCGGTGTGAGGCCCTGGGCTCATGTTTGCTGTCTCCTTCCACCAGGGGAGAGATGTCTGGGGTGTCTTGGTGTGAGGCACAGCTGCCCTTAGGAGTATCTTGGCACTTAACAAATTTCTCCCACCGTAGTTCTGTGCATGCATGTGTGTCCGTGTCCGTGTGTGTGTGTCTGTGCATGCATGTGTGTCCGTGTGTGTGTGTCTGTGTCTGTGTATTGTGTTAAACAGGTACTTTTCCGGATATAATCCCATCCAGCCCTTCACCCAGTGACCCTACCTCTGCCTACACTTATCCAAACCTTGTTGGTCCTCCTCTCCCTCTGGGGCTCCCACTGTGTCCAGATCCCCATGGAGTGGACAGGCCAAGGAAGGAACTTGCACTTGGGAGGAGGCAACAGCAGAAACAACAGCAGCCACCAGGAAGGGTGTGCCATGCGGGCAAAGGGAACCGAATGTGGGCCTTAGAGATTTCCAGTCGGTCTAGGAGAGGGGAAGGTGGCAACCTGGCCCACCATGAACATGGCAAGAGCCTGACACTGTTGGTGACCCAGCCTCAGAGCAGCTGGAGACAGGCTGAGCTGCCCAGGGAAACGAGCCAGGGCCCCTCGCAGCATGGGACAGAGTGTGTATGTCTGGTTACAGGACGTGTCCCGAGGGCTACCGGTGCCTGAAGGCAGGTGAGAACCCAGACCACGGCTACACCAGCTTTGACTCGTTCGCCTGGGCCTTCCTTGCTCTCTTCCGCCTGATGACGCAGGACTGCTGGGAGCGCCTCTACCAGCAGGTGCGTGGGCGCCTGGGCTGGCGGAGGGATGCTGGCCATGGCCTCCAGGTCAGGCTGCACAGATGACTAGCCAGGAACATTCCCAGTGGCTTTCCATTGGTGAGAGTTCCAGAGGGGACAGGGGAGAGGGCTGGTGACTAAGTTTCAGTCCTTATAGAGGATGCTCCACTCTGTGAGTGAGATATTCCTCCACCCTGTATGATGTAACATTCTCTTTAGATGCAACATCCTCCCCATTAGGCGAGATACCCGGCCTCCTTCTAAGCGGGGCTTTCTCCTGTGGGCTCACACATGACCTGCCACAGGTGGGACATGCGGGCTGTAGGACACTGAGCCCCTGGCGTAGCCAGACGGGTGCCTTAGAAATGCCATAACCCAGAAGGAGCCTCTGTGAGGGTGACTTGTGTCCCCTTGCTCCTCCAGACCCTGAGGTCCGCGGGGAAGATCTACATGATTTTCTTCATGCTCGTCATCTTTCTGGGCTCCTTCTACCTGGTGAACTTGATCCTGGCTGTAGTGGCCATGGCCTACGAGGAGCAAAACCAAGCCACCATCGCTGAGACGGAGGAGAAGGAGAAGCGCTTCCAGGAGGCCATGGAGATGCTCAAGAAAGAACATGAGGTGAGTGAGCATTGCCCGGAGGTGTGGTGCATGCTGGGTAAGGCCAGTAGATGGTGCATGCTGGGCAGAAGGCCGTACTTACTGGGCAAGGTAGGCCTGTGAGTGTGGTGTACGCCGGATAAAATTGTTCCCGATGACCACCATGTTTTCTAGGTAGAGGGTTAGTGCGAGCTGGGTGCATGGATGGCTTCTCAGTAAATGTGGCCTCTGTGGGCAGCGCACATACCTGGTACAAGGTCCACGTCCACGGGTGGTTTAGCTCAAGGATTCTTTCTGGTGGATTCATGAATAAAGTACAAGGCTGGAGACTTGAGCCCTGGCCATTCTGCCCTGGCTCCCCACTTTCAGCTTCCCCAGTGGCAGCTGTCCGAAGCAGCTGGAAACCAAGATGAAGGGGCTGGGGAAATGGCTCAGTGGTGCAAGTGTTTGCCACACAAGCATGAGGATCTGAATCCAGTCCCTGGAACCCCCACCTAAAAGCAGTGTGTGACTTGTAACCCTACCACTGGGGAGGCAGACCCCTGGGGCTCACTGGCAGCCAGCCTAGACCAAATCAGTGAGTCCCAGGTCCCAATGAGAGCTGTCTCATAAATGAAGGTGGATGGCCCCAGTGGATAGCACCCGAGGCTCACCTCTGACCTCTGACCTGTACACACACATGCTTACTCACATAGGGAAGGAGCTGCCTCCAGTGCTCCCCTGGCCAGGTGAACCTTCTAGAAGATCCCCTGTTGTTTTATTCTGCTATTCCCTCCGTTCACCAACACCCCTTGCTCAACTGCCCCACACTCCTACTTAAGTACTTGCTCTCCCTTCCTGGTTCTTGATCTTTCTCAAGGCATTGCGGGTCTCCCTGGGATGACCTCCACGGCATCCCCCATCTGAGTCAAGTGTGGGAGTCTGCTTACTGATGGGGCCACCAAGACACCGAGAGATCCATGGCTCGCCTAAGCCTGCAGCTACCCTAGGCTTCTCCATGACCGAAACACCCTTCCTTCCGTCTTTTCCCAGGCTCTCACCATCAGGGGTGTGGATACCGTGTCCCGTAGCTCCTTGGAGATGTCCCCGGTGGCCCCAGTCACCAACTATGAGAGAAGGAACAGGCAGAGAAAACGACTGTCTCCGGGGACAGAGGACGGTGGCGATGACCGGCTCCCCAAATCGGACTCGGAAGATGGTCCCAGAGCATTGGTAATCCCGATGTGGTTCTGGCCCTTGCAAAGCCCATCACAGCGGGCCCCTGGCCTGGTCACAGCCCCAAGCTTGGTCTCCAAGAAAAGCACCATTGAACCCCTCCCAACCCCTCAGTTTCCCATAGTCATTCTTAAAGTGGAGGAGAGCCAGGGTGGGTCTGCCTGTCAATGACGCCTCCTGCCTGGAGCTAGTCCTCAAGTATGGGGGCCAGGACTGGGGGTGGGGCTGCAGTGTGGGGTGATAGGGGCCCCTAGTGCTGGTCCTACCTCTTGCTGCCTAGTCTAGTCCCACCTTCAGGCCCAGAGATACAGACGTGAAGTTAGTAGAGACCCTGGTAATGCAGAAGACACCCCCACCCCTCCCAAGCACCCACTTAGTCCACCTGCTGTGCTGCCGCCAGCAAAAAACATCAGCATCCTGAGAATCTGAGCGGAAGTGTAGGCAGAGCCACGTGGGTTACAGCGCCCTCCCTGTGCCCTCAGAATCGACTCAGCCTTGCCCACGGACTTAGCCGGACATCCATGAAGGCCCGCTCCAGCCGAGGGAGCATTTTCACCTTTCGAAGACGGGATCAGGGCTCCGAGGCGGATTTTGCAGATGATGAAAACAGCACCGCGGGGGAGAGCGAGAGCCACCGCACATCGCTGCTGGTGCCCTGGCCCCTGCGCCGTCCCAGTGCCCAGGGACAGCCCAGCCCTGGAACCTCAGCTCCTGGTCATGTCCTCAATGGCAAAAGAAACAGCACCGTGGACTGCAATGGGGTAGTTTCTTTGTTGGGGGCAGGTGATGCAGAGGCCACCTCCCCAGGGAGCCACCTTCTCCGCCCTATGGTGCTGGACCGACCCCCAGACACGGTGAGCCCACCCCTGGCCTACAGACATGGGCCCAGATTTGTCTCCCAAACTGGTGATGAGAACAGGGTTCCAAACCTATGCTCCGAATGTTGATAAAACACCTACTGTGTGCCCCACTCCCAGAACATCTCTCCCCCCATAGTTTCCATGCCAACAGGCAGGCAGACAAGTTGGGGGGGAGAGAGAGAGAAGAAAGAAAAATGTATATGTAAACCCATAGGGTGACGTTGTGAGGAGGGAGTGGGATATTTCACACTTGGAGCATCAGTTCCTGGATGCCACAATAGACCTAGACCAGTGTCCCAGAGACCACGCGCTGTTTCAGGTGTTTTCTGGATCTGTGGGTCCAGAACAAGCAATCCGGGCTAGGTGGCAAAGGGGCACTCAGGGGATTCTAGACAGCAGCTATTCGGTGAGTAAGAAATAGGCACTGACTAGTGCTTTGCTAACTGGAAACTCAGGGCCAGCCAAGGGCGGAAGTGTTGGGAGTGGGGAGCAGGAAAAGGAGAAAGGAACTCCCAACACACTTGCTAGGGGGCACTTAAGTAGTGACGACAAGAGGAGGAGCCAGGTTGCCTTCTACAGTGTGTGGGGGGGGGGGGTTGGCTGGTGCACTGAGTGGTTAGTGCCCAAGCCCCAGACATTAACCTAGGTTTGGATCCAGACTGCAGCTTGCCAGCTGGATGGCTGTTGACAAGTCTTTTTACTCCTCCGCTCCTCAGGTGCCTCATCTGTATAGTGGGTGAAAAAGACCCATCTTGGGACCATTGGGAATATGGAAATGGCTAATGGTGGTCAGGATTAAAGATATATAGAACATGGTTGACACAGTTAAAATGTCATCATGCCATGCTATCAATCCTAAAGTGTGTCACAGACAACAAAGGTGCAAACAGCCCGGGGAAGAGCCTGTCTGGCTGTAGCACGCTGAGGTCAGTGATGGCTCCCAACAGAGGAAGCAAATGTTTAGAGCCATTGTCAGCAAGGTACTAGTCATGAGAGTCCTGTCAGTGGCACACTGGTGACTGCCCAGTTGGCCACAGGGGTCATGCTGGCCCCTGTCACTCCACATACAGTGCCTGAAGAGCCCACTCAGCAAAGTGAAGGGTGGTTCACACATGTCCAGGACAGAGGACAGCGGCTGTCTGAGGAAACCTCTTGGTCAGGATGGTGGAGATCGGGGGGAGGGGCAGCCCACGTGGCCACTAGCTGTGGAACTTTATATGGTTAACCATCTGTAGCCTCGAATTCCTGCAAAGTGGAAATAAGACTCAGCATGTACGTCAGCAGGTGGTAGGACCAAGAGAATTGAAACAGGTCCAGGGCTTAGGCCAGATCTCGCCTCGTGAGCATGTCACTGTTACTGTGTGTTGTTGACGTGAGCAAAGGCTTCTGGGATACATTGCCAAGCATCTGAGTCTTATATAGGAAGTGAAGGGGAGGAACTTCAAGACCTGGGGGGAGGGGGCTGCAGAGTCTTCTGTGATCTTCAGGATCCATCACCTGGAGAGCGAGGTATCTGGCTTCCAGGAGCTCTGAGCTGGGCAGGCCCTGGGCTCTGGAGCCCCGGCCTCAGGCGGGCAGAGCTCAGCAGCCAGGAGCACTAATAGAATTTCCTAATCCCATTAGGGAGAAAATCATCTCATTGTGCTGCACATGTCGGGAGGAATCCAAGTTCACACACTTCATTACCGGGAACTCTGACTTCACCCATTCTCACTTCTGCGGGGCCCATTTGTAACTTTAAAGGGATTAGCAGGCCAAGACGGAGTCGTTTGTAAGGTTAAAGGAATTAGCGACCAAGATGGAGACATTTGAAAAGTCAAAGGGATTAGCAGGCAGAAGCCCCTGGAAGTGCCTTCCCCACTCCTAGCTGGTCCCCAGTGAGCCCCTTTCTAGTCTGCAAACAGAGCCCGGTGTTGGGTACATAGTGATCCAGGCTGCATGGGGAGGCAGGAGGAGCTCTCTCCGGGTCAGGGTGGCTCTGGATGAGCCCAGAGAGTGCCTGCCTGCCAGCTGCTGCCCTCAGCCCATAGCTCTGCTGCCAGTGTCTTTCTCCTTGCAAGCGCTTGTTGGAACACAACCCAGTGGTGCAAAAGTTCATAGAGTGAGCAGGGACCTGTATGTCCCTTTCCACAAGTGTCAGCGCTTTAACAGAGGGACATTTGTCCTCCAGATCTTTGTCTTGCTTTTACATCTGTCTAACTCTTCGTCTTGGAGATGTTGGCATGGGGATGTACCCAGGTCAGCTTGTTGTTGTCTGTATCAGAGTTCAGGGTTGGTCTGTGGCCACGATTGATTTTAATAATCTTCCTACTGGCTGGTTGTTTAGTTTCGGTATTAGGAACGATGCTGCAACGAACATCATTTCTCTGCAGTTTTGGTGTGTGTGTGAAAGTATTTATGAAGGTAGATCACAAGACGAGGATTCTCAGGACCATTTGAAAACCTCTAGGTAGCAGCTGAAGAGAGAGATGGCGCAGTGGTTATGAGCACTGACTGCTCTTCCGGAGGAGCAGCATTTGATGAGTTCCAACAACTGCATGGAGGCTCACAACTGTGTAACTCCAGGTCCAGGGTCTCCAGCCCTCTTGTAGTGTTCATAGGCACCAGACATGCACAGTGCACAAGCATATACATGCAGGGAAAACACTTATACACATAAAATAAATAATAATCATTAAAAATTAAGGGTTTCTGAGTAGGTACAGCCACACTTCCTCCGAGTGGCATGGTCTGCCACCAGCCTCAACTAAGCACCGTGCAGTTTTTGTGTTTCTATGAATGTCATTCTAGCATATGTTAGGGTTTGGTTTTTTCCCCAGCTTCCTTCTACCTTTAACTCCAGAGAACTTTAATTAAGATCATGTGTGTGTGTATACTCTGTGGCAGACTCTGGCACTGGCATGGCCCATATGGCATATGTACACTGAGAACACAGAAGGAGATGATGGCGGATGGAGGAATGAGGATCTGGGAGTTGTTAGCTGGAATAGGGCTGGTTCTCTAAGTTCAGCATTCAGGATCCCATCAAGACCTCCATCCTCGGGGCTGCCATGTAGTCCAGTGTAGCAGTGGCTAGAGTGCGTGCCTAGCATGCACAAAGCCCTAGGTTTGATCCTCAGCACAGCGTGAGCTAGACATGATGGTACACACCTGTAACCCCCAGCAGCACTTGGGAGAAGGATCGGAAGTTCAAGGATATCCTCGGCTACATGTCAAATTCGAGGCCAGTATGGGCTATGTGAGACCCCAAAAAAAGGGGGGGGTGGCAAAATGGGTAAAGGTAATAGTCACCAACCTTTGCAACCTGAGTTCAGTCTCCGAGACCCGTTGACAGAAAGAGAGAACTGACCTTCATATGTGCACGTATCCACATAAATAAGCTAACAAACAAATAAATGCTGTTTTAAAATTGAAAGAACACAAGAACAAGACTTCTGCTGTGCCTTCTTGAGTCCTGCCCAGCCTGAGCCCCCTCCCAGGCTGATGCATGTCTCCTGGTTGCATGCAGACCACGCCATCAGAGGAGCCAGGTGGGCCCCAGATGCTGACCCCGCAGGCTCCGTGTGCAGATGGCTTTGAGGAGCCCGGAGCACGGCAGCGGGCGCTCAGTGCTGTCAGTGTCCTCACTAGCGCCCTGGAAGGTCAGTGTCCCTGGTGTCCTAAACCTCCCCCACGTTCCCAGCAACCTTACGTTCGTTCTAGCCTCCCCCAGACATGTCTTCTTCCATCTGCCCTCCCCCAGATCCCTGACCTCCCCCAGACTTCTGTCTGTCTCCACCTTTGGACCCTTGACCTCCCCCAGACATGTCTTGTGTCTGCCCCACCCTCAGACCCCATACCTCTCTGAGACAGACCGTCTGTTCCACTATGAATGTTCGTGCCTGTTCTTCGGGCCCTTCTCTGGTTCTGTTAGTTCTGTTCTAGGTGTTCCCACATCCGTCCTGGACTGTCCCAGGCCCTTCTTCATCTCACCCAACCCTCTCCCAAGCATCCCCCGGTCGGTCTGTCAAGAACCAGCCTGTCTCCTGCATGCCCTTCCTGTTCTAGCCTGTTCTCAGCCATTGCTTTGTCCACGTAGACTAGTACAGCCATCTTGCATCTCTGCTGGTCCCACACTAGGCAACTCCACTCACCTTCCAAGCCAGACTGGGCCCCTGTTTTGTGAATACATCCCAGGTGTATATGTTTATGTTCTATAGCCTATCCCAGTACCCCATCCCAGTCTGTTCCCTGTACCCTCCTATCAGAACTTGGCTCTTCTGCTTCCTGCCCCCATTTGCAGCCTGTCCTGCTCTGAGCCTTCGCATGTCTACGAGAGGCGATTAGCTTATGTGAACCTACATTCATTGTACTCTGTCATATCCTTATTTTCCCCTTATACGCCTCAGTTTCCTCGCCATGCAGCTGTGTCCTCCCACATTTCCAGAGCAAAGAATGGAGACACAGGCCCCCCATTGCCCTAGCCTCCCTCATCCCACCACTGTCATTTCACACCTCGCCATCTCCCCCGTGCAAGTCCCAAGACCTTTCTAGAATGCCCCCAGATGCAGCCAACTTGACCAACAGACGCGGTTAACTCCCTGCCTGTCCTCAGAGTTGGAGGAGTCCCACCGCAAGTGTCCGCCGTGCTGGAACAGCTTTGCCCAGCGCTATCTGATCTGGGAGTGCTGCCCTCTCTGGATGTCCATCAAGCAGAAGGTGAAGTTCGTGGTCATGGACCCGTTTGCTGACCTCACTATCACCATGTGCATTGTGCTCAACACACTGTTCATGGCTCTGGAGCACTACAACATGACAGTCGCGTTTGAGGAGATGCTGCAAGTTGGAAACCTGGTAAGGACCACACGCCGTTGACTCGTAAAGGGGCATCTCTGAAGGCCATGGCTTTCACGGGGAGGGGATTCTGAACATCACGGGGGCTTTCGAAGGTGTGAGTCATGGAAGACATTTTGGAGGAGGAAGTTTCAAAGTCAGGTTTAGGGAAGCAAAGGTGTGTGGGTTTGCAGTGGGAGACTAGAGTTTGCATTTGTCAGCGTGCTCACGTGCTACGAAACCGAAGTGAGTAGGGGCATCTGATGTGTGGAGACGCGAGCCTCGATGGTGAACAAATGGAGGAGCAGGTGCATGAAGGATGGGGCTGCTGTGTGGCAGAGCATCGCGCAGACAGGCATCAGGGTTGTTGAATAGGGAAAAGGAAGGATGAGTGACTGGGTAGGGGAAGAAGGGAAGAATAGAGAGACGAATGGGTTATTGGAAAGAAGAAGTCGTGAGAGATAAAGAGATGGATGGATGGATGGATGGATGGGAGGAAGGTTAGAGAGGAAACTACAAATAAAGGACAGATGGATAATTAAATATGGTTAGAAGAAAAGAGGACAGAAGGATGGACAGATGATTAGAGATGGTGGAATGAGAGACAGGCATGGATAATTAAATAGTGTGGGGGTAGAGAAAGATAATTGGATATGTGGGTGATGATAAGTGGATGATTAGAGAGTGGGAGGTGGGTGGGCGGGCATTTAAATAGAAGGAAGAAAAGAGTGGGTGGGCAAACAGATGACATCTGGGACAGTAGATGGGGGAACAGATGACGTCTGGGTCAGTGGATGGATAAACAGATGACATCTGGGTCAGTGGATGGGTAGACAGATGACGTCTGGGTCAGTGGATGGATAGACAGATGACGTCTGGGTCAGTGGATAGGTAGACAGATGTCATCTGGGTCAGTGGATGGGGAGACAGATGACGTCTGTGTCAGTGGATGGGGAGACAGATGACGTCTGGGTCAGTGGATGGGCATACAGATGACGTCTGGGTCAGTGGATGGATAAACAGATGACATCTGGGTCAGTGGATGGGTAGACAGATGATGCCTGGGTCAGTGGATGGATAGACAGATGACGTCTGGGTCAGTGGATGGGTAGACAGATGTCGTCTGAGTCAGTGGATGGGCAGACAGATGTCTGTGTCAGTGGATGGGGAGACAGATGACGTCTGGGTCAGTGGATGGGGAGACAGATGACGTCTG
>PVIU01014266.1:0-52722 GCA_004026605.1 Ondatra zibethicus
TAGGCTCCTGCTTGGGTGACCCTGACTAGCCTATGATGGCTTCAGAGGTTTGTGTGTTCAGTGCACACAGGCACATGTATGTGTGGTAATGTTCATTTTTTTGATTCTTCCAAAACTAGTAGAAGAGACCTTATGTAGCTCAGGCTGGCCTAAAAACCTTGATCTTGTGGTCCCCTTGCTTGTACAAGTTCTGGGAATTCAGCATGTACCACCATGACCAAAGAGATACTTTGTCTCCTGGCATGTGATTTATAAGTTGCTCAAAAGTCTAAAATCTACTTAAATGTTTTTCCTTTATTTTATTTAATGTGCTTAGGAACATACCACTAACATGACATGGTTAGTCAATACCAACTGAAATTGGTAGCAAAGTAACTCTTTTCTAAATCAAACACATGATTTGCTGCAATTGTGGCAAAGTACCTGGTGCAAGCAATTTAAGGGGCGATTAATTCATTTTAGCTTATAGATTTAGAAGGCATATAGGCTACCTTTGCAGGCAGGACATGAAGTAGTTGGTAAGATTGCATTCAAAGTTAGGATACTTAAAGAGATAATGATCAGCTGGCTTCAACGTTTTTCAGCTTTTATTCAGTCTGGAACCGCAGTTAATTGGATGACAAGGTCATCATTCATGGTGGCTCTTCTTCCACCTCAGTCAACTGAATGGCATGATCATCATTCCTGGTGGTCTTCTTCCACCACAATTGATTGGGTGACACGGTCAACCTTCAAGATGGGTCTTCTTCCCTGAAGAGGTCAGTTAAACTTCTCTGGGAACATCAACACAGAATAGTCCCAGATGAGAGTCTCACAGGTATGTCCAAACCTAATAGAGTTGATAGTGAAGATTATCCAGCATCAACCCACCCCTAGTTAACTTGATACCTAAACACACATTATTTAATTCAGAAAATTCCATTGTTGCCTATCCTAAGGCTCATGGCCGTTTTATAATTCAAAATTTATCTTTAAGAGTGCCTCAAATATTGATAGTTCTATCATTATTTAAGAGCCCAGAGTTCTAATATTATCATTTAGCTAAATTGGAATACTGTCAACCTTCCTTCTAAGTATTTAAGTTTTTTGTACCTCTGGACAAATGCTAGTGCTAGCCTTAATCAGGGGCAAAGAAAGAATGTTAGTAGCTAGAAGACATGGACTTGAAAGGCTGCAAATGCCATTGTCTGGGCATGACACAGTCATTAGAGTCACAAACTCTTAAGAACTCCTGTAACAAAACTACTTGACAGAAGAAACAAAAAGTGGTGAATCATTTTATCTCAAGGTTTTAGAAGGGGTGACGTCCACCATGACATAGAAGGCATGGAAGTGAGCATGAGGTGGTCCATTGTATGTGGAGAGAAAGGGACAGACAGAGGGAGGGAGGGAGGGAGGGAAGGAAGGAGAGAGAGAGAGAGAGAGAGAGAGAGAGATACTGGTGCCCATGTTGCTTTTTCCTTTCCCTTTGATGCAGTCTGAGAACCCTGTGCATGTAATGGTGCCCTACACATTCCTTCCTCAGTTAATCCTCTCTGGAAGCAAGTACCCTAATGACCAAGTTGATAATGAAGAATGAACATCGTAACTGCTAAATTTTATATCATTTGGTTTAAGCTTTTAAGGTCTAGCTATTAGTGTATTATTGATTTTACTGTATTAATGATTTATTGTATTAATCATTTATTAATGTATGTATAATCTTCCCTACTCCTAAATATACACTAAGCTAAATGGTTGTAATTTTTAATAAGTGCTAAACCATGATGCCAATGCTAAGCAGTAGTTTTTCATAGCCCAGTATAGTGTATGGTTTTTGACAAAAAAGTTGTGTCTCAGAAGTGACCAAGGACTCAGCTTATTTTTTAAACTGGATATGTAGACTCAAACAATGAAATTAAATTTCTAGGTTGTTTGAGTCTACAGTTGTCTTAGGAGAATGATTCATTTCTATTTTTCTAAAGCAAAAGGATTTCATTATTCTCCAGTTTCAGGTAGCAGGGTATGATCAAAATAACACTGGCAGTTAATTGACCCTGAAGATCTCTAGTAAGTACCAACTGTGTGAGCTTGGGTTTATTATTGATTTTTCTCTCTCCCTGTTACCTCTTTTGTAAATTCAATTGCTATAAGGATGTCTTTAGCAAGAGAGTGTGCTATTGATTGAACAATTGGCTTTTCCTCAAATTTGTTTAAAAATGTTTCACTCCTGTAAATGTTACTTAGTCTTCTCCAGTGGCTGCTAATTATTCCATATGAGATAACCAATAAATCTGTGGATTTAGCTGAAGAATACCAACTGAGACCCATATATCATATGCCTAGATATTTGCAAACAATACCAAGATAACACACGGTAAGCTAAATATATTCTGTCTTACAACTTGATAGATCCCCTTCTCTGTGGCTGGAAGTTATACTTGAAATCAGAATTTTCAGCATCTTTATTTGATTCAGTTGGGTAAGACAAGCTGGTCCAGCCTCTGGATCTTGGTATTTTCTCCTTAATCTCCAATAGCCATTTCCACTCTGAAGACTCTCAAGTATCTCTGGCACTCCAGTTTGTCTTTCCAGTCTTTTAAAAAATATTTTCATAAAGAAAATATTAATTTTATTTTCTCTTTTGTTACTTTATTATTCTGTTTATGGCAGTTTATCAGTGTGGATGCCCAAGAGTGAGTACACATCATTCAGAGTGAGAGAGACCAGGTTAAAAAAAAAAGACACAGGAATTAGGAACAGATTTAGGGTCATCAAAGCAACTACCTCATGGTATCTGAATACCCAGAGCATGGTCTAGATATTAGTGCGTTGGCCAGCCTCTTAATGGGCATGTTTCCCTTGATAGGTGAAATTTCTATTCTGTGGAGAAAGGACAATTTAAAGGAAAGTTAAGACAGGGACCTCCAGTGTTATTCATTGCCAGGCAGTATTTCTTGGTATGTATTTTGACATGGTAGTTAAACAAGCAAACAAACAAACAAACAAACAAAACCCCAAAACAAAGAAAAACAAAACAATAAAACTAATGATGCTATTAACTGCTTTTTAAAAAAAAAAAACAGGTTTTTAAATTTATTTTTAATTTGTGTTTTGGGTATTTTGCTTGTATGTGTATCTGTGCACCACATGCACACATTGGCTGCAGAAGAAGAAGGGTGTTGGATTCTGTGGAACTTGAGTTACAAACAGTTGTTAGCGACAATCTGGGTGCTAGGAACCAAGCCTGGGTCCACTGGAAGAGCAACCGCTAACAGCATTATGGAATTTTAACATGGCGAAGCATAGTGGAAAACTTTATGACTTTTTGACCATGGACCCATGTGTTTGTGCTTGCGTTTGTGCATCCATTTGTGAAACACCTCCATTTGATGAAAGGTGCTGTAATCACTAGTGTCAGAAAGTGCTTACTCCTCATCCTTCAATTGCCTCCTTTTAAAAAGATATTTCATTCTTCTCTCTCTCTCTCTCTCTCTCTCTCTCTCTCTCGTGTGTGTGTGTGTGTGTGTGTGTGTGTGTGTGTGTGTGTGTGTGTGTGAGTGTGTGTACATGCTGCTGAGGCTAAAATAAGGCATCAGATCCCCTGATGCTGTAGTTATGGATGGTAGTGAGCTGCTCTCAGGAACAGACCAGTGTGGGTGCTGGTACCTGAGCTCAGGTCTTCTGGAAGAGCTTTAAACCCCTGAGCCACATCTGTGTTTCTTTCTTGATCTATCTTTTCTCCAAATTGTCTCCAAACTTTGTTGATTGTATCTCCTTGATATTCCCCCCCAGTCTCTAAGATTCATGTTTTTTTTTCAGGGCTATTATATTCTTATATCTGTTTCCTCTAACATTTTAAATATATACATATATATATGTTTATATATATTACTATATATATATTGTAATCAGAGCACTTTATTGAGGTTCTGCAGAGTGGGTACTGGACCTCATGCATGTTAAACATACTCTTTATTATTGAGCTATCCCTCTAATCTCAACTATATTCACTTATAAATGTAAGACAGCTATAAGATCTATCTAAGTATTAATATGGAGACTATATTAAGACATATTCTAAGGTTAAAAATAAGAGGTTAGGGCTCTGAGTAGAGTTCTCTTTAATATAAGAAAATAATGTAATAATTATATTTTCAATTGAAACAACCAACGAAAGGGTTACCTGTTCAGTGCAGAGATTTATAATAGATGCCTGATGTGGGATTCCCCTCTGTATGCTGTGAATATGTTTTACTACCATTGGTTAGTAAAAGAAGCTGCCTAGGCCAGGCTGGAAGAGATATATAAAGAGATAGTAAGTGGAGTCAGAGAGACACCATGTAGCTGCCAAAGGAGACAGATACCCAATCCTTACCAGTAAGCCACAGCCTCGTGCCAATACATAGATTAATAGAAATGGGTTAATTTAAGATGCAAGAGTTAGTTAATAAGAAACCTGAGCTAATAGGCTAAGCAGTGTTGTAATTAATATAGTTTCTGTGTCATTATTTGGGTCTGGGTGGCTGGGGAACCAATGAGCACCCTCCACCCACAGATGCTTCAATTTGGGACAACTCATTGTGCAACCTTCTGATTGTTTTGATATTTTGAAAGTCTGAATTACTGTATTAAAAAATCAAAATTCAAAATTTATATAAAAATGCAATCTATTTGAGATGATTGTATTATGTACTATGATGTGATTGATTACCTGTTGTAGCTTATTATGAAAAATTTAAGGTCATAGAGTAAAATAATGGGTCAGGAATCTGGATCAGTCAGTTGAATGTCTGTTGCATAAAGATGAGACCTGAGATGAGCTCTGCAGCACTCACAAAAAAGCCACGCCCTGAGGTACACATCTCTAACCCCAGTGCTGGGGATACAGAGACAAGCATGTCTCTGGTGATCACTGGCCAGCCAGCTTAGCAAAACTGATGGTTCATCGAGAGACCTTGTCAAAAAAAAAGATGGAGAGTGACTGAGAAAGCCACTGGACTTCATATACTTTTATAGCCACATTCACATATGCACACACACATGAACACATGCACATATAACACACAGAGAGAGTAAGAATATAATGCATGTTTAATCACACCATTATTGGCTCAAATTGTGTTTGAGCCTGCCACTGCTTTCTTTATACTTTGATGGTTTATCCTGATTCTTAACTTGACAGGATCCCAGATCCTTGGAGACAAATCTCTGGACTTGTCTGTGAGAGATTACCTAGATGAAGTGAACTGAGCAGAGGAACCCAAGTGTAAGTAGCACCATTCTCTAAGCTGCAATTCTAGCTTGCATGAAGAGAAGGAAGCTAACTGAGTACCAGTGTTCATGGATATCTGCATCCCGACTCTGCAATGTGGCCAGACAGCCACGTCCAGTTGCCATTGTTCCTGTTACTTCAGCATTATGGGCTATAAGCCAAATTAAACCATTCCTTCTTTTGTCATAATAATGAGACAAGTCACCAACACAAGCACCAAGTCGGACCATTAGAATGACACACACTTGGGTGGGAACCAACTGCTCTCTAACTGGACTGAAGACCTGCTCAATAAGAAGGCAAACATACCTGGTGCTGGAAACCTAGCTAACTACTTAGTGCTAGTGAAATCATGGTTGCTGGAGAAGAATCTACAACCACTAATGTACTAAACTAGAAAAATCCTTAAGAACAATCTATCAACATTTTTCCTTATACCACAGATAAGGGTAGTTTATTGTGGAACATTTGTACACTGAAGATTTGTCACTCAGATCAGTTTAATAAAAAGCTAAATGGCCAATAGCTAGCCTGCGTTTTGGGGCCAGAGAGGAGAGAGAGGTGGAGGGAGAGAGGTGGAGATGTGGAGAGTCACTAACCAGATGCGGAACAAGACAGCCACACAAAATGGGATAGAGGTAAAAGCCACATGGTAGATGTAAATTAATGAAAATGGGTTAACTTAAGTTGTAAGAGCTAGTTAGTAACAAACCTAAACTATTGACTGAGCTTTCATAACTAATAATAAGTCTTTGTGTGGTTCTTTGGGAGTTGGCAGGTGGGACAGAAAAAGTCCTGCTACAGTAGTCTTTACTTTTCATCAAAGAAACTTCTCTTTGCAACAGATGGAAACAGCTACAGAAAGCCACAGTCACTGAAGATGCAGGGTTGTGGAGCTCGGTCCCAGCGGAAATCTTCCTCTTCAAAACACATTTCTGCAGACTCTAATGTGTTCTATGGCACGGCTATTACAGTCTGAATCTGAAAATCCCCTGTTTGGGGAGGATGTAGACACTTTAAGACGTTAGGCCTTGTCAGCAGAAGTGGGTCACTAAGGGTGGGCTTTTGAAGTTTATAGTCCAGCCCTGTTCCAATCTGGCAGTGAGGATCATGGACTCCCATGATGTGAAGGGTCTTCACCAGAGAGTCCCCCTGCTGTGAAGTCCACCATGGCTTCCCTTAAACTGAGTCAGAATATATCTTTCCTCCCTGAAGAAATTTTGGTTACATTGATTAAGAAGGTAACCGACACAGCCATAATGAATGCCCTAACAGTCTCTTGGGCTTGCATCTCTCCTTTTTGTAATCCTCATCCTGTCTGACTAGCGCCACCTGCTCATCATAACTCAGTCTCCAATATCTGACTCAAAATCTTCCTCCTAAGTTGAATTTTGGTTATCCTTTCTCCTTTTTTAATCACTCTATAATTTTTTTTATTGGGACCAACTCTCTGGACTTTAATTACTGACACATGATACCTGATCTGGACTGTGTACTCACTAATGATGAAACTCTCCTGTATCCATTTCTGTATCTGAAGCATGCAGCACAGGCCTGACACAGGACTGGTCCAGGTAATGAGAGGATAAATGGATGAATGTATGACCGATGTGTGCCGTATTTGAAATGTAACCATCTTGCCTATAGGACCATGACTGACAGGGGCCCCGACAAAGCTCATGAAAGGACACTGTTTTGCACCAGATAGTTCAGGGTACCTGGATGATAGAGGCATGATTCAGGTGCAGCTTCTATACGTACCCAAGGATGTTTTTCAGCTCTTCACATCTACATCAGGATTTCCCTCCAAGCCATGGTCCCCCGTGTTTCCTGCTTTTACCTAAAGAGTTCAAATATCATATTTTCATTGTTCTTTGACTCTGAAAAAAGCATCAATTTCCCCAAAGACCTTTCCAAATTTTCCCTGGAGCAATTTCTGTGCAGGAAGATTACAAAACTCCCACCTCAGAGTCAGGGATCAGCTTTGGAATGAGAAGACACAAGAAAGAGGGAAAAATGTGGGTTTTCTTAATAAATAATACTCATGTGCAATGATCAAACACAACGTTTCATACTCTACCTAAAGCTGCCAAAGGGAAGGGGAGGGCCGTTTATCATTCTGGGAACTGAGGTTTAAATCATTCCATACTTCACAGAACAAGTATTCATCTAAAATGGGGAATTTAAATTATTTTTGTCTTCTTGTGGTGTTGGGATTTTTTTTTTAATTTTAAGAATGTGCCTTAATTGTTTTTGGAATGCACTTCCTTGCAGGGGCAGGGGGAGGGGCCCAAAAAGTCTTACTTCCAGACTTATGGCTCCCTCCTAACCTCTGCCTCTGAACTTGTCCAGCGCTTCCAATAATGCCATCAGACTGTGAATCAGTGAGCTGATTAACCGCTGCTTAGGTCAGTGCTTCATGATTTAATCAGCCCTTGAGGATTTGATCCACCTGACGGGGACCAATAACTCATGAACCTTTTGTGGGGGGGCTGCTTGATATCCAAGCTATCCCATTTCTATTTTCAGATATCTTTAAAACTGAATTATAGAATGTGAACTCTGAAAAAAAATGTGTATTTGAATTCCAACTCGCAGCTGAGCCATTTGCTCAAGCCCACAAGGTATTAGCATTTAGAAGTTTGGAATGAAATCTCTTTGCGCATTCCTGTTGCCATCAGACTTCAAACTCCTCTCTCCCTTCCTCCCTCCCCCTTCCTCCTTCCCTCCCTCTCTCTCTGTCTCTCTCTCTCTGTCTCTCAGGATATGTTATTTTCTCCTCCTTACCTCTGCTTGTAATGGTATGAGATGATTCTGTAAGGAAATACATATGCCTCTTCTTTGCAAGATTTGTTAGAGATTGACTATGAAATGAACTCTTGTGTTGAATGCTTAGTGATCAGTGGTTGGCAATATCTTTGGAGATCATTCCTGCTGGACAACGTAGGTCTTCAGAGGTGTACCTTTGAAGGTTATCCTTGCCTCTGGTCTTTGTCCCATCTCTTTTAAGTTACTGTCAGGTTTATTCATTCACACCATGATAAAACTTACACACTATCCCAAATTGCTCCAATCATAACTTTTTTATTTGGAGATTGCTATTAAGTATGATAAAGGTTGTTTGAACAACTGCTATTTTAACAGCTGAACGCTGAGATGATTACTAATTAGCATGCAGGTAGTATATACAGAGTGGATACAGTAGAAACGGATTCACATCTCAGGCTTGGAGAGCAGAGTATCAGGAGAGTCCACCATTCTTTTCAGAGAACCACATGACTCAAAACCTATGAATTGCTTACATATATAATTGTTTTAGAATTCTAGCAAAGCATACATCAGGGAGAACTATTAAATGTAACAGAGACTACTTTGTTAGCTGCTTTATGTTTAAAAATGTCAGAGTTCTCAAGAATGTAATAGTCACAAAAACGGAAGCATCTCTTCTTCTGAAGATTAAAGGGTCATTTTAGGGGCTAGCGAGATGGCTCAGGGGAAGCACTGTCAAGCCTGAAAACCCAAGTTTGTCAGATGTCCTAGGTAGAGAAATGAGTTTGAAGGAGACAACCAAGGCTATAGATTGTGCTCTGACTTCCACACAGGCATCCTAGCATGCATGCAGCCACCCACCCTCCCACAACATAAGAGAGGGCCATGCAAAATGTCAAAGGGTGATTTTAATGCAGACGGTAATGCCACGAAGGGCGTCAGCCAAGCTTGATACTAGTGAAAAGCTGGGAAGTGACACAGCAGACGGGCACAGGCAGTGACCCATGCCTTCCATGTTTGCATGCCTTCGGTTTTGACTGGCACATATGTGCCTACTTGAGGGTGTTTGGGGTATTTTGGTACTGTCTGCTTGAAATACAATTTGTGTTTCAACAAATGTGCATCATTTTGGGAGGATTTGTGCCACCAAATAAACTAATTATAACTTGATCTTCCTGGTCACAGAAGCTGCAGCGACTGCTACAACAGGGTCTTCACATATGTCTTCAGATTGGGATTTGTGGCAGAATGACTTAGCGGTATGAGCCTTCTAAACTTTAATAAAGGGGGTCTGCTGTTAATCATATGTTAAATCAGTGATCGCTCATAATTCTCCCATTATAGTAGCCCATTATAAACCTCACCTGTACCATCATGTGGGATTGTTTCTTGAAACGACTGTGTAAGAAAACATTTGCTGGTACTCTCTGGCTGGGTCTCCTGGGCTTGAGCGCCCTGGGCTTGGCTGTGATAGTGCCGCAGTTGGCCAAGAGAGCACGACTTGGAAGAGGTGTAAATCTGACAGCCAGGAGCCAAGAGCAGAAGGGAAATGAGCAACAGTAATGGGTTTGTTTTGAAGGAAGATGGGAGTAGTCATAATGAGTCCTCGAAAGGACATTTACTTAGAAGCAGATTTGGAATCTGGCACGTGAGGAGTGTTCTCCAGTTAAATATAGCTTCATTGCATCATCCGCATGTGGATTTATTAGTTAGTTTTGAGAGCTTAATGCAAAGCTCTCCATATAACAGTTATTAGAATACAGAATCGTCAGTTTTCCCTACGCATCCCACTGAATTATTTAGGCTGCATGCTGCGGCCCAGCAGTCTTCTATATGTTTAGTAAACATTTGTCTAAGCACATTCAAGAGGCACCATTGCTGCACTAGCACGAGCATTTTCTAGTTTCTTTAATATCTAAAATGTATCTTTCCAAATATGGGGTAGGATTCCATTTAAAATTGTACTTAAGAGGTTTAAAGCAAATACAAATATTTGGTATTGTTCCCACGACGTGAAGAGGACTAAGGACAATAAGCAAAGACAAGTTAGGAATGAAGAAATCTGAGGTAATCTTTCCTTAATGGTTGCCACGAAGGATGTCGGGCAATTCAGTTTCTGAGCATTATCCTAGTATCACGAGAAAGGTAAATCACCATCCACAAACAGAAGCCTCACAAAGAAGAGACTTGGGCTTAGAATTAGGATCCGGGGCCAACTTTTTGGTTGGGAGCCAATAGTCTTCTTGTTGGAAATGCCCATGACTTTCCCAAACCATTTGGCTCACCTCCTGACGTAATTGCATCTGAGAGACAAATATTTAAATGGACGGACTGAGGGTAATGGAAGGATTTCAATTACCAAAGAGCATACTGGATTACTTTAAGTGGCATAAATCGGCCTTAAGGCAAACTCAAAGACCAGGCGCAGCATAGTTTCCCAATGCAATATGCATCTCCCCTCTTTGAAGGTAACTCTCTGTGCTCTCAGGCAATGTGAAACAAAGGTTAGGGGTTGAGATGTAATTTGAGTGGAAATCTATTGGGAAACACAAATCATAATTTCAAATATGGAGCAAGGCCAAAATGGTTGAGCATGCTGAAATAACGGTCAAGGGGCTCTAGCTATGCCTGAAAATGATACAAACGGTTTTAAAAATTCATGCAAGTATAAATTGAAAATTGTTGTGGAGTACCCACCGATAAGAAGCAGCAGTAACATTTTAGAGCAAAACATAATATCTTATATATCATGCCAATTCCAAAGAGCCAGTCTCTCTGCGTGTAAAACTTAAGCAAAATGGAACAGAGCTGAAGACTAAATGTGGAGACGCAGGCTTTACTTCCTGTCTCTCACAGCTCTGGATGTGTGGGAGCAAAGCCGACTAAGGGCTTTAGTTGGATCCATTTCCAGTCAGAGAGATGGCAGGAGCTGTGTGGGTTGAACTACGCCATTCTCTTTCTCCTTTCTCTTCTTTCCATTGCAGCCTGCCCTTTCGCTTTCTTCTGGTATGTTCACTGTCCTGTTACATCTCTTGAAGACACAGTGGTTTCTTTCTTCTCCAACCTAAGCCTCCACATCTATTCCCTACACTGGCTTTCTTCATTAAATCCCTTGCATTTTGCTCATCTGCCAAGGCCCCCCGTTCAGACGGGAGACTTTCAAATTCTCTCACATTTCCTCTTGTAAGTTGGCTTATATTCTATCTACCAGCACCCTTGCTGCCTGATCAAAAAGCCAGGGAGGTAATTCAAATGTTTGAGATATGATTTCTGAGCAAAAGTTGCTAAGAAAAGACCATATTGAAACAGCCTAGACCTGGAAAATAACAGAAAGTTGGAGACTGGAATGAAACCGGGTGTACATCTTGATGGTAAAATAAGCCAGAAATAGAACCTAATATACTTTGAAAGGTCACACTGCGAGTCATTATAGGTCATTTCCTCTATGTAGGACTCTGAAGTTGTTTCATCTTTTCTGTGACTCTGTGACTAGTGAGAGACAGTGCTAGGTGTGAAGGAGCTGAAGGGTTAAATAACTTTCCCAAGCCAGCTTCACCAGCTAGTGTTACAGCTCGTACCAAATCCAGGCTGTCAGGCCCCAGAACCACATCTTAGCCTTTATATCCTACCAACCATCTCTCAAAGAAGAGAGAGATTTCATAAGCATTAAGGAAAATGGTTATTAACTAGTAAGTATTTGGGGTCTATCTAAGCTTACGTTGTACTACACCATAAACAAAAAAGAGCCAGGAAAAGTGTTCAAATGCATGTTAAGCCATGGAAAAAGCATTAGAAAACACAGTATATAATTGATGTCAACTCTGCAAGAATATTAGTTTACCAACTACTGAGCAAGAGAACTTACTAAACGAAGTCTCACATTTATCAGCAATTTGCTGGTTATAGTACTTTCAAAAAATTCTGTTAGCCCTCAAAATATCAAGCCAAAAGTTTTAATACCAGTGGTGCCAGAAAATATTTTCAAAAACTATGATCAACAGAATCCATACCTAATAATACATAGGAACTCCAATATTAAGTAACACAGATGTGAAGATCTCAAATAGATAAACTGGCAAAGATGACTCACAAAAGAGGAAATATAAAAAATAGCAATAAATCAAGCAACACACATAACATGAAAGTTATTTTTCAAACAATCTTATTAAAAGAGTCACAGAAAAAAAACCACGGTACCTCACAGACCAATTATAGTAAAGAATTAGATTTCAAACAAGTTTCAGTAATGCATGAAGGAAAGAGACGTTGCTGGAGAAGTAGGGTCAGGAGGCTTGAAAGACAGCAGAAGATGATGACGAACATGATGCCCAGGTACCCAGGTCTAGCTCATGGGAGCTTCACACATGGAGCTGGGAAGAAAGCACAGACAAGGATGAGGCTTATGGCAGTGGCCATCAAACTTTAAGGTCCATGAAAATCGTATGAGCATTTCATAACAGAGAGACTGTTGTGGCCCACTTTCAGACTACCATTCTGGCTAAGTCAGGAGTGTGTCCTACCAACTGGGCACAGCTCTAAGTGACTCTTATGTAATCTCAATGTTTCTAGGTAGGGCCTACCCTTGGAGAACTACTGAACCATAGAACTATCTGCTGATACAATAGCTGAAAGCAGAGAGCATGATGAAGTCAGCAGCGTTGAAAAGAAGGGAAATAAAGTCAAGGAGGCAAGGGTGGGATGGAAAGACAAAAACATTGTGGAAGGTGGGGTTGCAAAACAAAGGAAGATTTTCTTACCCTCTGACCCCCAGAAGCTATCAAGCCAGAGAAGCTGATGGGGAAGAGTGAATTTCTCTAAATTTGTGAGGACTATTCTGCTGCCTTGTCCTACCTCTTTCCTTCCACTCACTGGCAACAATTCTGACTGGCTAATGATCTACTAGAGTCACCCCTCCTTGGTCTTCACCTCTAACTAACCTACATTCTCTAACTCATGGGTGTCTACTTCCTGCTCTTAGCTTCCCACTGAAAACCTTTCAGTGAGTGAGCCTGTAGCCTGCTCTGATTATAGCCGTGGCGTGCCAATAGCCTCTGGTAGGTCTGTGAATAGCTGTGGTCGTTATCTTTTCTGCTGTTGGAAACAAGCGCATTTGTAGTAGGGAGACCACTTGTTGGTTTCCAGCTGCTCAGCCCCGGAATAATCACACAGAAACTGGATTAATCAAATCACTGCTTGGCTCATTAGCTCTAGCTTCTTATTGGCTAACTCTCATATCTTAATTTAACCCATCTCCATTAATCTGTGCATCACAATGAGGTCGTGGCCTACCAGCAAAGTTTCAGCGTGTCTGTCTCTGGTGGCGGCTCCATGGCTTCTCTCTGACACCACCCTTCTTTCTTCCAGCATTCACTTCGGTTTTCCCTGCCTAGCTCTGTTCCCCTATAGCTCTGCTATAGACCCAAAGCATCTCCTAATGGTGACACTACTTTTAGAGGTCATTTTCTTTCAAACCACAACACAGTAGAAGCTGCCTGAAATATATACATATATGAAGAGGATCTATATGAAATTGGTAAAGAACAGGAGAGGCAAGAGTCCCAGCTAGGCATCTCTTGCTATCAAATGAAGCTTCTAGTACCAGGAATGGGTTACAGCTAATGGAGTTGATGGCCAAAGGGATCCCATGGGAATCTCTGAACAACCCAGGCTGTTGCTAAGACTATAGGTTGTTCTGTACAAACTGATGGCTAAGCCCTATTGCTGAAGAGAATATCTACAGAACTCGCTGAACAGAGAGCAGTAAAGTTGGGGCCTACATTGAGCCTTCACTCCTATGTGCTAGCATCTTTGGTACAGGAAGGTACTCTGTAGGCTACGAAAGGAGAAATGCAGATTTCCTTCTTGGGGTTGTTGGCCACTGGCCCAAGAGGGTTGAAGAAGCAGATGAGGTGAGCAGGGTGTGTTTGGCCGTGAGAGTAACAGAAAGAACTTCCAGGAGTCAGCTTCAGAAAGACAGCTCATTTTTTTGTCCCAGGGGTAAGGTATATAAGGGTTCTTAGGATTATGGGGGGGAAGAACTGATTGGTCATAACACAGCACCTAATTATCATAGGGGCGGGAGGAAAGAGCAGGACTTATGTGCTGAGTCATATAGCATTTGCAGGGAGTCATGGTGGGTTCATCCTCCAAACAAGGTCAGGCATCTGAGCTTAGGGACTCTCTCCAATTAAGGTTAGTGGAGCAGAGGAAGCCCTGCTGAGAAAGGAAGTTCTCCATTTTGGACACAGCTCAGAGAGCTGTCCAGACATGGTGGACGGTGGACTACAACCTTAACAGCAGGGTTCTCAAACAGAGAGGCGTAAATACCAACCCAGCTACAAACCCTTAGCTCTACAGTGTTGATCTGCCTATGAGATATGGTGGTGCAGTGGTGGCACAAAGCTTGTGGGAGTAGCCAACCAATATCTGCCTTGGCGTAAGGTCCATTACGTGAGATCGAACCCATACCTGATCCTGCTTGGGTGACCAAGAATCTGAGTCAAGATAGACCAGGGATAAAGCTAGGATAAAGCTAAATACTACCATTAAAACACACAAACAAAAACCAACCAAAAACAAAACGAAGAAAACAACCCAAACAAAAAACCACTCCCAAAAATGTAGCAATAAAATGACTGTTACTGACTTTCTGGTAAATTCACAGGTCAGTGACTTCCTTAGCCATTGTCAGAGTAGCTTCCTGCTGTGGCAGATGATAAAAATACAGAGACCCACAGACAGACAATATATAGAGTGAGCAAGCTTGGAGCGCTCAGCCCCTAAACGGAATGTCTCCATCAAATTCCTTCCCTCAAGGCTCAGGATATTCCTCTGAAGAGGAGACAGAAAGAGTGTAAGAGCCAAAAGGGACGGAGGACACCAAAGAAACAAGATCTTATAAACACAGGAGGACCAACATGCATTTGAACTCACAGAGACCGAGGCAGCCTTCACAGGGCCTAAAAGGGTCTGCGCCTGCTGGGGTTCTAGAGCTGAAAGGAGAAGAGGATGCATGCTGCCATCTGTAATCCGGAAGCAATCTGTAACTGATAACCACTTGCAAACAAAAATTTAGTTTTCTCCAAGGGATTCTCACTGGTGGAACAAACTACCCTTAAGGATAGGCTGTGTCTGTGTGTCTGTATGTCTGTGTGTCTGTGTGTCCAGCAGAAAATGAACTCAGTGGCATCTTTGGAGGTCCCTAGTCTCATAAAGCTATACCCATCACTTTTCTCCTTTTTTAAACTTTATCTTTTTAAAATTTTTTTTTACCATTTTTTGTCTTTTTTTTTTTTTACAATACAGATACATGTCATACATATTTTAGCTTCTGGTTCTGTATTTTTATGGGATTCCTGAGTATGTAAACCAAATACTAACCCTAAACATCCAGAGATTTTGGAGAGGGAAGAGGTGGAACCCTACATTCCGACACAGTGTGATGGCAAGTGTCATGCCACCCAAGCAATCAGCTCAGTGAGGTCAGAGGTTGGAACCGACTCTAGATAGCTCCCTTAGACTGAAGGAGGAAAGGAGTCACTGTGCGGTGAAGAGTGCACACATCCCAGTAGTGGGGAGAAATCAGAAAAGCGTTGTGTCATAGAGGTCAAAACAAACAAAACCCTCAAAGCTTTTGTTCCTTTTTCATCTAGACAGTGTGAGCCACTGCCGGAATAACACAATGAAGATAAAGGCATAACTGCTTTGGGACACGTAGTGCTCCTTACTGACTTGAGAAGACCTGCTTCTTATATTTGAAGAGGGTGGAGAGCAGAATTGGGATGAAGAAATGTGATGGTTAATCTTAACGATCAACCTGATTTTGTACATAGTAAAGCGCATCCCTGGGTGTGCCTGGAAGGGAATTCCCAGGAACAATTAGATCATTGTTAGATCAGGGCTTCTGACCTAATAAATACACTAACCTTAGGAGGGATTCACTATGTGGTCACATTATTAGATGGGGTGAAAAGTAGGAGGAGGGACCTATTTGGAGGAAGTAGTCACTGGGGACATGTCCTTGGGGGACCACATCTCACCTTGGCTCTTTCCTATATTCCTGTGTCCCACTTCGTCCCACATCTGGTTTGCCATGAGGTAAACAATCTTGACCACTCCACCCACCTACTGCCATGGTCTACCTAAACCCATGGGACCAAGCAACCATAGTCTGAAACCAAAAGCCCAAAATAAATCTTACCTTCTTTGGAGTCATTCTCTAGGGTATTTTGATTACAGCTACTAGCCAGCACAGGAAGGCAGGATAATAACTATGGAAGATCACGAGAGAGGGGTTGCTGCCAAACAAGCCAGAAACCAAAACTAGAGGGAGAGAGGACCAAAGGGTCAGTTTTTAAAGATGGGAGACAGTGGTGTCGGACTCACCTTCCTCCTCAGTGTTAAATGACGGGAATAGGTAAAGATTGGTGCTAAGTGAGCCCCCCAAAGCTCAATTCAGAACGGTTACTGAGCAAGGAAGGGTTAGTGATAAAACAAGGGAAAAGAAGAAGAGTGGCCTCCTGGCACGCATGGGAAAGGAGTTGTGGCTTTAGGTGAATGAAGTAAAAGCAGTGGCTTCACAATGGCGCTGCATCGCAAACGTCAGGATGCTGAGAAAAGAGGGAGGACAAAGCAGCCTGGCTGAAGAGGATGCTGTGACCTGACAGCAGAAATCGTCTACTGCTCTGGCTCCAACCAGGGACTAGGAACCCTTTTAAGGTTGCCACATTTACTGCCATTGGATTTCGGTTTTCCCTTTATCTTTTTTTTTTTTTTGAAAGGGATCTCCAGATGACATGTATCTTAGGACTGCACCCTCTAACCCATTCCAGGCATCTTGGGTCCTCCATTACCTGGAAAGCCGGGCAGGATGGAAAGACAGAGTGCTTCTGTTACTGTGAGAAAACGAAGAGGGCATTTAGAGAAAGGGGCTGGGACAAAAGGAAATTTGTCAAGGAAACGATGGCAGAGAGTATCAGTGTCCCAGGAGGACAGATAGGTTACCATCTGCAGAGACACTGTGGAGCACAGTCAAAGAAACGGTGGCAGAGGGCATCAGTGTTTCAGGGTGACAGACAGGTTACCGTCTGCAGAGAAGCTGTGAAGCACAGAGCTGTGAGTTCTCTGCTTGGCCTCTTCTAGAAAGTTCTACTGGAAATCAAGATGTACTGCCCCTGCTCCTCTCCTTCTAGAAAAGCTTTTCTGTTGCTCCAGAGTTTGAATGGACTGATATGAAAAGACGAAAGAAAAAATGAATTATGGATAGCTTCATGTCTCAGTGTCAGCAAAGATTTCTTAAGCAGGGAAGAGATATGCTAATCCAAAAGGAAAAATAGTAAGTTGATTTACATTAAAATTAATACAGGTTCACAAAAAGACACCCTTAGAAGGCAAAAATTCCAGCCGCAGTTTGCAAGAAGATTCAGTTTGCAAGATGATACTAACAAAGGATGTGTGCAAAGACCACAATCATGGGATGGATGCACTCTTCACTGGGTCACACTCTAGTCTTTATGCGGCTGTTTCATTACTGCTTCTACTTTATTCATTTTAAGCATATTAATTTATACTTCTTCTATCTCAGACTTCTGCTTAATTGTATATCACAGTGGGTTGAACCTTATATTTTTGCTTGTGAGCCTAGCCTTAAATGGGTGAGCATGTCTCCAGCCTTGAGCTAAACTTCATAGGATACAAATAAAATAATTGAGGCAGGGTCTTGACCTCATTAGATAGCTGAGGATGATCTTGAACTCTTGATCCATCTCCCCTCACCTCACAAGTGCTCGTCTGAATATTTCTTGCAGGGTCCTGAAGCTGTGAAGCGAATTGATCAGGACTGCAAAGCAAGGTGACACAGCATCCTGTTTCTCCTCACGCTGATGGTCCTGAGGAGAGACAGTCCCATGCTACCCCTTGGTCCTCATCCCAGGCTGAGCTCAGATGGGTGCCTGCTTTGCAAAAAAGCAAAACAAAATGTATTTTTGAAAATATGTTCCATGATTTCTCTTTCTAGCTCCCTTTTGGGGGTGTCCAGATTCCTGTGGGGATGAAATTTTGATGAATTATAATATTCCTTTATCCCCAGGATAAAAAGGAAAGATAAGTCAGGAGCAAGAAGGAAGAGGAACATTTGCTGCTAAGAAGGTTCAGGTTGCAGCTTCTCTTGCTTATTTATTGAGGTTAAAAGTTAAACTGGATTAGGACAATCATATTTTTCTGACACATTGACTTGCTTCTTAAGAAAACATATTTAGCTTTTTTCATGAACCATTTCTGTGGAAGAGCCAGGAGCTCTGGCCGTGAGCGGCAGAGCAACCCCGAGGGCCCCTTTGTAACCGACTCAGCTAGCTGTGTGTGTTTATTTGGCTCAGGTCCCCTCTAGGTTACACTTGGACTGAAATATTTGTACATGGAGCAGAAGGACAGGCATTTGGGCTCATTTTTGTCAACCCCCCCAGATAAAAATAGCACCAAATTTATGGGTCTGATGGCATTCTCCAAGCTGTGGCCTAGAAGGATGGCTGTATTCATCATCTATTTCTTCTCTCCCATTTCCCGCCAACCCTCTTTCTCCTGAATGCCTAACATTGGCTCATTTCACACCGAAGACTAAGAAGACATGGCTTGAGAAGAAAACCAAGAGCTGTCAGCCTTCAGCACAGCAGTTGGGGTGCTAGCTCTGGGGTGTTAAGAAATCACCGCGCAGAAGGCTGGGCACTCCCCAGAACTCTTCCTCACAGTTGTAGGATAGAAGACCCTCATTTCAGTTACCGCCCTTTGTCTAATGAGATTTCTTATGGGAACTGGCCAACAACATCTAATATGGTACACACTTATGATTGCATTAGAATATAGAAATATGGCTGTGTTTCTGCCCAGCGCATCAGATTTCAATCCTCTTAACTGAAAATCTGAAATTGCTCGTCAGGGCATTTCCCCTTTCATAATGGAAAATTGATGGGATAAGACTTTTTATTGGTTTTATAGTGGTTATAAATAGTTTAGACATTATAGACTCACACAAAGGAGAAGTAAAAGTACTAAATAATCCTCTCACTGGGGTTTTGTGTACAGCATTTCAGAAACTTTCTACTAGCTATGAACCCATTTTTTTGTAACCAACATTTTCTATTAAAAATATACAGTCTTTAAAAAAAGTTTTACACTTATTTTTATTTATGTGTGTATGTATATGTATGCACACATGACACATGTATGCAGTGCCCATCAAGGCCCAAAGAGAGAGTCAACTGTCATGGACCTGGATCTATGTGAGGGCTGGGAACTGACCTTAAGGCACCTGGAGGAACAAGAAGCCTCCTGCCAAGCGGGTCACACCTCCAGCTGCACACTAGCTTCACTGTATATCAATAAACATACATCTACAACCTGAGTGAGTGAAGGATATTCCATAGGCACATACACCATATTTATTTAATTAATTTCATATTGATAGACAGCTGGGGGCCTTCCCGTTTTCACTGAGCAATGAAACCTTGTTGCAAAACTTTTTATCATACCCTGTGCCCATCCTCAATCCGTATTCCACTCTTCTCTCCAGAAAACCCTTGCTGACTTAAACTCACTGACAGCAAATAGAATGTGCCCATTTCCTTTCTATCCCCAGCACGGGCATTACTGCTCTGAGACCCTCCCACCAATCTACAGGTTGAAAATGCTGTGTTCCTAAAACCGGCCACGCTGAACCTCATAGAAGAGAAAGTGGGAAGTACGCTTGAACGCGACCACTAAATATAACCCCAGTAGCACAGACCCTGAGAGATACAATTAATAAATGGGACCCCCTGAAACTGAAAAGCTTCTGTAAAGCAAAGGAAATGGTCAACAAGACAAAATGACAGCCTACAGAATGGGAAAAGATCTTCACCAACCCCACATCAGACAGAGGACTAATCTCTAAAATATACAAAGAACTCAAGAAATTGGTCATCAAAAGAATAAATAATCCAATTAAAAAAATGGAGTACAGACCTAAACAGAGAACTCTCAACAGAGGAGTCTAAAATGGCTGAAAGACACTTAAGGAAATGCTCAACATCCTTAGTCATCAGAGAAATGTAAATCATGTTTCTAATGGAAAAAAAATGTAATTGACTATGAGAACTCAAGAACAGTATTTACCACAGTTACATTTATCCACCATAGATTTTGTGTATTCCTTTCCGTATGTTTGTTTCTAAGGAAGTATTTTTCTAGATTTCCTTCTGTTTTAGTCAAATCTATAAACCCATTCCTTACCAATTTCTGTCCTTGGCTGACATGCTCAGAAAGACCTTACAAACTGACATTTTAAGATAAGTAGGGACAAGAGTCTTTGCACATTAAGTCGTGACAAAGAGAAAATGGTGTCCAAATTGTTACAGGGTTGTCAGGTAGTTTTTTTATTTATTTGTTTTTTGTTTTGTTTTGTTTTTCACAGAACTGACTGTTTTTCTCCCATTTGGGAGACTATGCATGACGAGTCCATGAAAGACAAAATCTCCCATGATTCACGATCACTGCATGATTGTGCTTTCCTCAGAATCATTACACCTCAAAGTTTTTCTTCTAGTGCCTGTCATTGGTAGCCTTCTACTCTTTTTATGTCTTTGTTCCATGCCAAGACACCTATTTTTGTCTTTCCTGGTAAGCAAGGCTGAGTAAATAAATGATATTAAGAAGTATAGTGTTTATAGTTCTGATTAACATGATACAGTGACATCATAACTATATCATGCTTCATAAGCTAATAATGGTTAAACTGACTAAACAATTTCTATAACTTATTTAAGTTAATAAAATAGATTTAAATTGAATAATATCTTTATACTGGCAGAAATCATAGTCTCTGTTTCTCTTAATTCTTTGGAAGTATTGCACATTGTGTGGGACCTATGGAGAACAGGGAAGAGGAGAGAAGAAATAGTCTCATCTAGACACCGGGTTTGTTCCACACAGCATCTTCATTTAATTCTAGACAATGAACTCATCTCCAGCATCCAAGATTTCAGAGTGAGCTAACTGGTGAATCCCACTACAAATTCAGGCAGGGAGGGCAGAACTTCTAATAGTTTGATTTTTAAAATTACCTTCAAATCAACACCTCGTGTCACTGGAACATAATCTCAGCTATCAGAGAGGCTAAGGAAGACTTCAGGATCAAGGCCTATTGGTCTACAAAGAGAACTCAAGGCTCATCTGGAAAGTTAGCAAAATGAAAGGCAGAAAGAATTGTGACAAAGTATCAACAGTGGCCCTGCTTCCATCTTTAGCATGAATGAATGAATGTCATTTACTTGAAACCCAAATAAGTTTCTCTTATTTTCTATTTTTTAGCCATTTCTTTCTTTATTTAATAAAAGAAAACAAACTATGTCTTTTCATTATACATACAAATCCAAGTTCCCACTCCCTTCCCTCCTCCCATTCCCTCTACTTATCCCTTAGCCATTTTTAAAAAAGAACAATACAAACATATTCAATGACAAATTTGACCCATTTTCCCTGTTCACTATTAACTGTTTACCAGTGATCCTGTTTTCTAGTGATCTGGCATATCCCTCTTTGGTCAGCTCTTGGTCTTGTATGTATTTCCGTCTTGGGCTAGAGAGGTGACTCAGTGGCTAGGAGACTTGCTGCTCTTATAGGGAACCTGGGTTTGATGTACAGCACTTATATCAGGATCACAACCACCTGTAAGTCCGGTTCCAGGATTCTGACACCCTCTTCTGACTTCCCCAGGTAACTACCCACACAAGAGGTACACATATAAACACATAAATAAAAATAGTTTCAATTAAAAATTTTTTTACCTTGTTTTCTCTTTAATTGCTATATTATAATCCACTAATAAAATATGGACTTAAATTTTTCCTACCTAAGCCTTCCAGAGTCTTCTCATCAAGTCAGACAGTTTGCTAAGCTTGTTAATGAAGCCCTCAATGCCTTCTGCTGCCCTGTCTCCCCTGGCTTCTCAGGAACATGTAAGTAAAAACGGTTTCTCGTGAGCAGATGTGTTTGTCGTTGAAACTGGCATGCCTTCCAAAGTGAGGAGATGGATGGATTATACCAAACATACCAGAATGGCAGGAATGAAATGGAAGTGCTCAGGCAAACCGAGACAGAAGGCCATCCTAAAAGGACCTTAAAATATCAGGTAGAAATATTATCATACTTGACTGTAAATGCTTCTTTTGGATGTTCGTTTAGGTTCAAATGGAGAGAGCACAGACTCCAAACTCACCTCTTTACCCAGCTTTCTTTTAGTTTATTTGAGATTTCCTAGCATGGTTTATACTTTTAAAAAATGTATCTTTTCTTGCTTTTGATAATTGTGTAACATCTATGAGCCTAGAGTTAAGAGATTTGCTGGATTGGAACATAGTTTGTATACAGTGAATAAAAGAGCAGTAAGAAGTAGTAAGCTAAGTGCCGAGCTATGAGGAAGCAGAAATAGTAAAGCTGTTTCTTAAATGCATTATTATTAGTCCTTATAAAATACTCCTGTAACCTGCCATATTCCCATTTAACAGCAGAAACAACTGAGGTTCATCAGCTTGATGATGGCTATGAAATAGCAATGAAACAGAATCATTTGTTGTCTGAATTCCAAACCCAGACATTCACTATGAATGTTTTCTTTTGTTGAAGAGACTGGCATATTGTCTTTGTCTAATGTCTACTGTCATCTTCAATTTTCTCTGGGATGAATAAAGACCTATAATTATATCACATATCTTTTTTTCCCCACAAAAATAAATCTGTTGTTTATGTCGTCTGTGGAACAGGCTTCTTGGTCTACTTGTTACAATTATTTGATTAAACATTTTATCAGCATGGCTAACCAAACAGAGTTATAGCAACTTTCTATGGCAGAGATGCTAGTGATGTTATTTACTCAATCACTGTTTTGGATTTTATAATGGACTAAAACCATACTGCTTTCTTAACACAGATTGTATCCTGCTTGTTTTGTCTTTCAAGATGGCTCTCTGCCTTGGTAGCCAGTTTCAGAACACATCTGACCCATCAGACCCGACAGTCTTAGCAACTCACTTCCCTCAGTCCTATTTAGATAACAAGTAGTAACAGATCCCTTCCGGCTCTTGAAATGTTGCATGGGAATACACGTCTGGAGAAGGGGTAAGGACACACCTAGGAGCATAAACAGTGCTATTGATGATGCATAATAATGATAACTGCTGTAGAGAAACCCATGTCAGTGGCTTGAAACTCCTCGGAGGGCTCAGTCTCTAAGAGCTGTGCCCGAGAATACTGGGAATGTCAGCGTTGGAAACCAGGGTCTGTGGAGCCCATTTCCAAGAAGAGCAATAGACAGTCCGCCTGCTGCTCCAGTCGAGAGCCACTTGATCTTTGAGGCACTTGCCGTTCACCTTCCTGAGGGCAAACGTGGAGACTAATCACCGACATTTTCTTTTCACTGTCCTAAGAAATTCTGCATGCAAGACTAATACAATGTTTACTGGTGCGGGAGAATTGTCTGTCTTCTGTCAATCATGATTTAAATAAACGCTGATTGGCCCATTAGCTCAGGCTTCGTATTAGCTCTTATAACTTATATAGCCCATTATTCTTATCTTAAACCACAAGCAGGCCCTTCATGTTACAGTTTACAACAGGTTTCAGTTGCGTTTCTCTTTCTACTCTTTCTTTACTGGGTATCTCTTTCTGTCCTATTGTACCCATCACTAAAAACAAACAAACAAACAAACAAAAAAACCAAGCATCATAAATCTCTAACATAAACATTATTATTATTATTATTATTATTTTGGCTTTTCCAGACATGGTTTCTCTGTGTAGGCCTGACTCTCCTGGAACTTGCTTTGTAGATCAGGCTGACCTGCAACTCATAGAGATCCACCTGCCTCTGCCTCCTGAGTGCTGGGATTAAGGGCATACACCACCTCCACCTGGCTAAACATTAATATATTTTTTGCAACATTTCTATTCAAATTCTTGCCTTGCTCCTACCTTTTTGGCTGGTGTTTTCATAATTTAACAAATTCCTTTTAGTTTTGGAACCTTCTTTGCTGAAATGCCTGTTGTGAAAGCGTGGAGAAGTGAGTTCAGCTCCTCACCTATGTAAAAGCATATGTTGGTAATGCCAGAGTTGGGGACTGAGAGACAACACAGTCCCGGGGCTGGCTTGCAGTCAGCCCCATCAAATCAGCGAGCTCTGGGTTTCTGGGAGAGACTCTGCCTCAACCAATAAGGTAAGGAGTAATTGAGGAAGACACCTGATGTTGATTTATGTCTTCAGCACACATATGTATGTTTTCTTATGCATGCATTCTCACACACACATGAACATTAACAAAATGCATAAATGAAATAAAATTGTGAATAATAATTCTTACTATTTAAAATTTGAAAATAACTAAAACATTTGGAAAATGAGCAAAGTACTATAATTTTTTTTTGCTGGACCTAAATGAGGGTAAATCGCTTAGCATGACATGCCATCACTCCCAAATATTTATATTTGAGCCAAAGAGCTCAGTGATGTTTTCATCTTGTCTTCCTCACAGGTATGCCCCATACGCCTTGTCCAGAGCTCTGTTATTGTAGCTGCCACGTCTGGGAAGATGTGTATCTGCTCTCTGTTACACAATGCCCAAGAATTATTCAAAGAGACTGTCATGTTTTCTGGCATAAAACTGCTAACCGCTCACTTTCTTTATCAACGACCTATTTTTGCTAACCCTAGTTAGTGGCCTTCATCCCGTGCCTGTATAGAAGGGTCCCTGTGAAGATCACATCGGGCCACTTACTGTTCACCTCCAGTGCTCTTATTTGCTACCCCTCGCTGCCTTGGTTTCTTCACAGACTTGGCATTTGTAAACCTTCTTACATTTTGTGAAACTCTGTCCTTGCATTCAGTCGTCTTTGTTTATTAAACAAACGCAGACATGGTGAGCCCCTGCATATTTAGGCATTCTGGCAGGTATTGCATGCCAGACTGAATTAATTTTCTTCAGCTGTCTTTGGATCATGTTACTATGTGCTCATCTACTGTTTTAAAGGCGTCTCTAAAACGAAGAGCAAACTGTGCTATATGGGTTTTATCGTCAGCTTGACAGAGACCAGGATCATCTGGAAAGAGGAAGCCTCAGCTGAAGAGTCGCCTCCATCAGATTGACCTGTGAGACATTTTCTTGAGTGATGATTGATGTGGGAGGGCCCGAAGCTCAGTCCACTGTGGGCAGCACCATAGTTCGGCAGACTGGCCTGGCTGTATAAGAACAGGAACCAGAGGATAAACAAGTGAGCGGCATTCCTCAACCGTTTCTGCTTTAATTCCGGCTTGAGCACCTGCCCTAGCTTCCCTCAAGAATGGGGTGTGTCCTAGAAAGAAAACGGAAGCTGAAATAAGCTCTTTCAGCCCCTGGGTTGCTTTGGGTCAGAACGTTTTATCAAGCAACAGAAAACCAACAAGAACCCAAAGTCTACCATCTGCCACTCAGCATCCTTGTGTCACAATAGATCGCCATCCTTACCTTCCATTGCTCACTTATATGTAAAATCAGTGATTTCTAATATGCAGGGCAAAGACCTCATACTCCAATAAGCTAAATTATTATGCTAGGGAATCCATGAATCTGTATGTACATATCAGTATTAGATTAAATAAATTATATGCTTTATATATCTAAATATCTAAATCTAAATATCTAATGTCTATATTATTCAAATTCATGGTATATTTAAAGGCAGTTTGGAGTGACTTGATCTTCATGTGTTATAATCACTGAAAAACTATTTCAATAGTTATCATGTTGAGCATGCAAAATGTTTTGCAAACTATAAGTGAACCTATGTTCCCCAAATCTTAATTCTAAGAAAACTAGATACTACTACCCCACCTACATCCCCATCTCTAAAACTTGGATAAAACAGCATTACCTGAGGAAATCTTTCCCAAGGTTTTTTGTTTGGTTGGTTTGGTTTGGTTAGTTGATTTTTGTTTGTTTGTTTTTGAGACAGGGTTTCTCCGTGTAACCCCGTCTGAACCAGAACTTGCTGTGTAGACCAGACTGGCCTTGAACTCAGAAATCTGCCTGCTTCTTCTGCTTCTGCCTCCTGAGTTCAGGGATTAGGGGCATGTACCATCATCTTCTGGCACAAAGTTTGTGTTTTATTCTTCAGTTTGCCTTTAGTGTGTCTTCCTGTTGATTTCTTTTTTAACACTGTCCATTAGGGTAGCTGACCTATTTCTGCACGTCAAAGACTGTGATTTCTGACCATTCTGTGTCCTGAAATACTATTTCAGTGGTAGCACACCAAATGATCAGAAAACTATTGTCAAAACTGTTCAAGTTGCCATAAAGAGACTTGACAAGATGGCTCAGGAGATAAGGCACTTGCCTCCAAGTCTAATGTCCTAATTTTAATCTCTGGAACCCTTATGGCAGAAGGAAAGAACATAGTGCAATACGCTGTTCTCAGACCTACACACACACACACACACACACACACACACACACACACACACACACACACACAAAATGAAGAGATAAAAATAATGATGAAAATAAAATACCACAAGGATTCAAGAAAACACATTGGCAGAAAGACTGTCTTATGAATAATTACTAACTACTAACGAAGTCATAGGCACCTACATTAGAGCCAGTGGAAATGAAGTGGTATGTTGCAAACAATTAGAAAAATGATTATGCAAATCCATCACTGTGCTACCCCAGAGCTCTGGAACTTGCCCTGCTTTCGAGCTATTTTTAGCCTTTACACCTATGAACAAGAAGCTGAGAAAGCTCATGTTTATTTCATATGCAAAATTAATTTCCTCTGCTAGATGATTAATATAATGCTCCATATACTATAAACAATATCAGCTGATGAACATATTTCCATGAAAAATTATCTTATGAGAGTTTGAGAAAGAGCACAGATTTAGAACTGCACTGTGATACAAATCTTATTATTGTTCCTTAGGGAACAACTCTGATTTTTTTAAAGTTAACATAGTTAGGCATCTCTATTCCCTTCTCTTAAAGAAGCCACATAGAGATTTGCTGAACATGTGTTCAGAGAGGCTGCTACATGAACACATGCTGAGATCTGCAGCAGGAAGTGCTCTGTGCTCACCTTGATGTTGGAACAAGTGAACAGTATCCTAAGTGATAATGCCTTATAGTCAAGGCCCCAAAAGGAAAATAACTTCCTTCTTTTAGCTTATTCAAATTATATCTTATCTCATTTTTCTGATAAAGTATCACAATGAGTTTAACACATAACAGACATGCCCCTCCCTTAGAGAATCTGCATTCATCCCAACTAGACAGGACTTTCAGATCTGTTGTAGTTCTGAAAGGGGGGTCTGAGAAGAGAAAATCGCACCACAGCCTAGGATACTACTATGGCTTGAGCATTTACGTCCTGACCCCAATTTAAATGTTGAAATACAATTGCTGTTGGAGGTATAGGGTGATCTAGTCATGCAGCTGGAGAACTCAGAAGTAGGATGAATATCCTTCCGAGGGGTCTAACAGACCAGAGCTCTTCCCTGCGCAGAGTGTGAGGGAACTACCACAGGGCATCATCTTGGAATAAGGAAATGGGCTCCAATTAAACCCCGAAATCTTAGAGTGACTGGACCTTGAACCACTCAGCCTATGAACTATGAGAAATAATTTTCTGTCCTTCATGAACTTAGTCTATAATATGTTGCTGTGGCAGCCCAAAGAGACAGAAGAGAACTTCTATAAGTGCAGAACGTAATCTTGGTGTGTAAGTATCAGTCGGGGAGGTTAGTAAAGGAATGTTCAGAAGCCCATTTCTACCTTGCCTTTTAACAGTGACTTACAAAGCTAAAATATCGCCAAGTTAGCTGTGGTTCAGGATACCACCTCTCTGCCAATGTAGAGAATAATAATTGCACTTTAACTAGAAGATTATTCCAATATTATCAGTGATGTTCTCTCAGAAAGAACAACCTCTTCCTTTTGTGATGCTAAGGTTGTACTGAAGAAAAATCTCAAAGGCCAAATTAAAAAAAAACAAGTCCTCCTAGGCCTTTCCGTGGTGCAGAAAGTCAAGGGTCAATGCTCTTTCCACAATGGTGGGGCCGATTCAAAGTCTTTTGGATGGAGAGCTGGAAACTATCGCAGAGCTGGGAACGAACTTGGGGAAATTCTAGAAGAGAGAAGTGGGACTCCCATCATACTGGTGGCCGTGCAGATTTGGAAACTAATGCCTCATAGCAAGTGGTATTAGGAAATATTCCTGAAGGTCAATTGATCCTATCATCAGACAGGCTATTTTTAAAAGTGTTTATAAAATCCTCCATATAGTCGTCCTGGGGTGGGGCTCTAATTTCCTCCTTCCTTTATCTTGGCAGGACATCCCCATAATAGGTTTCCCACAAGGAAATGCCAAATCCTAACATCACACAGTTACACTCAGAGCAAATAAAAATCACTTCACATTTTCTTTTACCCAAGGACCAATGGTTATTACTTACCCATAATATCCACATAACTGCATTCAGTAGTATCATGCATTTTTAGGCACTTGACTAAATATTTTCAGAGCTCTTAGCTTTATTAAAGCCCAGACTGGAGAAAGTGAAGCTTGAATCCCAACAATGTGGTCCATTAGATGGATTTCAAATTCCACCAGGCCTTCTGAGAAAGGACAGTGTTTCAAGATAAAGCTTCCTCTCTTCAGTTCCTCCAAGTCAAGTGTAGGCTGTGATTGATGATGGGCAAAGCCAAGAGCCCAAACATATCCCTGCCCTGGAGTCCCCTTTGGTGTTCATCACAACTACTGAGCACATGTTCAGAGATGACCATCTCTCAGGTCATCACAACTGATGGCCATGCTTTGAACTTTCCCTCCCACAGAAAAACAAACAAGAAACAGAGCCCATCCAGAGCTATGCATGTAAGGCACAGGCGGTCCAAACTTAACATGATCCACACACCCATCTCCAAACCCCAGATAACATGTTACTTAGTGTTTAACTATGATCCTAGGAAGCTGCTATGATTTTTTTTATTAGTTGGGTCGGGGGAGGCCAAGGAAAAGCCATTCTTCTTGGGTTTCACACTGAAGTATACTCCACAAACAGTGATCCCTATACTCTAAATGGCATGCACGTTTTTGGGTTTCTAGTTCTGTCTGCAGCAACATGAACTAAGCAGGGCTCATTCAGTCCTGTGCACAGAAGCTCGGTGTCTGCAGCGTGTGTGTGGTAGCACCTTTGCAAGGGGGAAATGCTGAAAGGACTATCAAGATGCTTGTTTTCTCAGTTTTCTTTAAAAAAAAAAAATACAATCAGTGATGTGGGTTAACTCAGTGGTCTCAGTGGTGGGATACTTGACTAGTCAATGTATGGTCCTCGGTTTGATTCTTAGCATTGAAAAACAACCTCTAGATTCCGGAATGTCCATGGTATTTATTATACTTACTCCCACCGGGCTCACAGAGGAGAGGTATAATGATGGGCTAAGGAGGCAAGGTGGCCTCCCGTCGGTTTTGTTCTATGTTCCTAAAGCCCTCCGAAGCATGACGCATGGCATCATTAGTGGCTTCAAAGCCTTGACAGGTTTCAACAGGTTGGTGTAACAGTCATGGGTATTTTTTTTTATGACAAATCACCATTTACTGAAATCCAAGTAAACATCATCTGCTAACTTATGTCAAAACAAGGTGTTCATACGGTCCCTGATTCCTTAAGCGAATCACGTTAAACTTAAACAATGCCTCCCAGGGATTGTACAGGAACACCTGTTTTCTTAAGCAGCGTGTGCTCGCTGAGAAGCCAATTCAAAGTAAATAAGGAGGACACGAAACCATTTCATAACTTGTTCCAAGGTAAAACCCAAAAGCACCTCCTAATTTAAGCCAAACAAAACCAGAAATATGTGACAGGTTTGTCTATGAATGTCCTCAGTGTTGTTAATTCCAGCCATCTCTATCTGATGCCATTTGATTTTTATCTCATCTTATAAAATGCATGCTGTTGAGTTGATGCCAAAGTCCACTTTGTAAAATACTTCATACTTCATTTTTTTAATATTGGAAGACATTCAGACAGAAACGACACGTTAAGTCCATTAGTGTTTATTTTTATTTTCGGCTTGTTTATTTGGAGGGTGTTTTAGCAAGTGACTATGGATCTAGAAAAGGCTAAATGTTAAGACAGGCATGTTTAACCTCTAATGTAATGCGGCTTCACTTTCAAAGCAGCGCCACATCTGTGCTCCTTAAGGGACTTAGTGTGTTCAGACTGTGTGCCTAACTTTTGTGAACAAAGATCGGATCAACTCCTCTGAATCCTTCAACAGTAAAATCACCGGAAAGTCATTCCCAAGTTCTCTCTCCTGGGCTGTCTTCACACTTGAGATTCTTTTATCATGACCTCCTGATGCTGAGATTACAGGCAGGTACCACATGCCCCCCATTGGTCCAATCCTTGTAAATGTCATACTGAAAATGGTCCTTCACTTCCGGGCTTGTAGACACTCTCCCTATCCTCTTTCTATTTTTGAGACAAAGTCTCATGTACCCTAGGCTGGTCTCTTTATTTTCTATGTAGCAGAGGATGCTCTTGACTTTCTGATATTCCTGACCGCACCTCCTTAGTGCTTGGATTGCAAGCATGCGCCACACACCCAGTTTATACAACCCAGGGCTTTGTACAAGTTAGGCAAATCACTCTATAAACCGAGCCACTCCCCTAGCCCTTTCTGACCATCTTCTAGATGGTTCTTTCTCTATAATGTTTGTTTGTTTGTTGGTTTGTGTGTGTGTGTCTGTGTGTATGTGTGTTTGTGTGTGTGTCTGTCTGTCTCAATACTTTACACAGTGTTTGGAATGTGGTAGGCATGATAAAGACTTGGTAAAAATTTTCAGCCAATGAATAAACTAATTACTGTCTTCCTTATGCAAGGGTCTGGGGACTAAACTGAATTTTAAAATCCCACAAACAGAAAAACAGCACCAGCATTTTTAGTATCATTGTTTCCTAAAATTGAAAAGCATCTTCAATAGTTTAGAGAATGCTATGTGCATTTTCATAGACTGGAAGCTTCCTTGACCCTTTCAAAAAGGATATCCAAAAGGATTTTTAAAAAAAGCAAAATAATAAACTATAAATTCCAACAGGAATGCTATCAAGTCATCGGATTGACTGGTTTTGTTTTAAAAGAACTCCTTTTGAATACACGATGTAAGTAACCAGAAGACGAAAGATACTTTTGTCCCTTATCAGTTTCCAAAGCTTGGTGGCATTGTTCATGTTCTGAGATGTGGTCTTTGTTTTTATTGGTAGAGAATGGGCTTCAGGAACAAAACCATGAAAGTCTGCTTGCTAGGGAGGCGGGAGAATCTGAAGGTATTTCGAATAAGGACCTTCACCCTCAGGTTTAGCAGTTTTCAAGACAGAGGTCTTCTATCAAAGAAAGTAGCAACTGTTTCCTCTTCCTCCTCCTTTTCAACCTGGCCCAGAGATCTGCATTCTTTGTGCTTGTGACTCACTGTTAGGGAAGGAGTTTGTTATTGCATTTTCTCTTGTGATTTTCATAGTTTAGAATTGTCTCTCTTCGGGGGTGGGTGGCAGAGATGGCATGGGACAGTGGGGACTGTTGCTGAGGGATACCACAGTCAGAATGACCAGAACACTAAAACTTAATTACATCATTTAAAGATATTGTCTAATGTTCAGGGAAAGCTTCTAAAACGTCAGTTAGGGGATCCTTTTCTTCTTCTTTTCTATTCTCTCCTCTTCCTCCCTCCTTTTCTCATGAAACTGGGTCTCCTTTGTATGTCCTGCTGACCCCAAACTTGGCAATCCTCCTGCTTCAGTATCCTAAGTGTTGGAGTCTTACGTGTCTACCACCACACTTATCTTGGGATAAAATAAATTATCAGAAAATAAATTAACTAAAGCTAGTCAATTTATTTCCTGGTATTTTTCCTGCTTTAAATACTGAAAAATATGTATTTCTTAGGCTGGGAAAGTCAAAAGGAACAACCCACGTAAAGAACACACTGGGGGCCTTACCGCTTGAAGTGTAACTGAAACAAACATCTGTATTTTTTCCCCCTCATAAGTAATTTATTAAAGTTCTGTTTAATTTTTAAATCATTTGCTCTCTCTAGACTTCAAATTGAGTAATTTCAACTGACTGGTAGTTTAGTGACCTTATCTTTGCATTGTTTCATGTGGTCATGATACTGTTTATTAATTTTTTATTTTTGTATAAAATACTTTTCTGTAGAATCACTATGTGTTTTATGCTTAGGGCCTGAAGTGTTATGCATTTGTGAAGATGGTGTGATGCCTGTCTGTGTGTACATGCCATGCGTGTGCAGGTTTACTCAGAGGCCAGAAGGGGGCCTTGGGTCCCCTGGAGCTGACTTTTTTTTAAAATTAACTTTATTGAGCTCTACATTTTTCTCTGTTTCCTTCCCTGCCTCTCCCCTCCCCTTCAACCCTCTTCCATGGTTCCCATGCTCCCAATTTACTCAGGAGATCTTGTCTTTTTCTACTTCCCATGTAGATTAGATCCATGTATGTCTCCCTTAGGGTCCTCATTGTTGTCTAGGTTCTCTGGGATTATGATTTGTAGGCTGGTTTTCTTTGCTTTATGTTTAAAAACCACTTATGAGTGAGTACATATGATAATTGTCTTTCTGGGTCTGGGTTACCTCTTTCAATATGATGTTTTCTAGCATTTCTAGCATTTGCCTGCAAAATTCAAGATGTTGTTTTTTTTCTGCTGTGTAGTACACCATTATGTAAATGTACTACATTTTCCTTATGTATTCTTCAGTCGAGGGGCATTTTGGTTGTTTCCAGGTTCTGGCTATGACAAACAGTGCTGCTATGAACATAGTTGAGCACAAGTCCTTGTGGTACAATTGAGCATTCTTTGGATATATACTCAAAAGTGGTATTGCTAGGTCTTGAGGAAGGTTGTTTCCCAATTTTCTGAGAAATCTCCATACTGATATCCAGCTTGCATTCCCACCAGCAATGCAGAACTGTTCGCTTTACCCCACAGCTCCCTCTGGAGCTGACTTTGCAGGCAGTTGTGAGCCACGTGACATGGGTGCTAGGAACTGAACTGTGGTTCCCTAGAAAAGCAGCCGTGTGCTTCCCCATAGAACCATCTCTCCTGTCCTGTACAGTATCAACATAAAAAGAAAAACCAGAAAAAACTTTACGCATTAAATTTTCTTGTATACCTTTTCTTTCTCTTTTAGACTTTTCTGATCTTTTCTAAATTCCTCCATCTCTTCATTATCTTTCCCAAAGACCTTTAAATGTGCTTATTTTAAAGCCTTTGGGCACCAGTTTCAACATGCGAAGAGCCTGTGGGACTGTTTCTGATAGAACCGAACCTCAATTATTAAAAACACCTTGTTTTTCTCACGAGTAGTACTTCTTGTAAGAGAACTTACACTAGGATGATTCGTGATCAAACCCTTTAAAGATTATGATTCTGCATTTCCTGTAAGAAGCAACGAGGGGTTTTTTAAGGTTCTTTTTAAAGCAGGCGGTTAAATTACTGTGGATTACCCTGAGCCTGTCAGTATTTAGTTTTAATTTGAGGCTCTTAGGATAAGTCTATTTCAGTTTTGATCTTTGTTCTGGGATGTGATTCCCTCTGTGAAGGTGTGGCCCTCTGGGGTTTTAGTGGAAAGTCCAAGATGTTCAAAGCCCTGTAAACTTACTGGGATTTGAAAGCCAAATTCCATCTATCCAAGACCTGGACGTGTTGATCTCTCTGCAGGCTCTCCTTTCCCAAATTTGTTTTAAGTGATGTTATTGTAATCCTTCTTCCTGGTCACCATGTGGTTCGGGGAGGAACCATTACTCTGAAAGCACTGGAGTCAGGAAGATGCACTGTCTCGAGAGGGAGACAGCTTCACCAATAGCCATTCTTCCTTCCTTTGCAGGTGCTCTACTGCCTTGGGCTCAAACTTTTGAGGTTCTGGGAACAGAAGGACTTTTATTCACTGTCTAAGACCTGGACTTCCTAGGCCACCTAGCCTCAGAGTACCCGAAAGAAAAAAAAAAAAAACAAAGGAAGGTACATACCATTCAATTTCTTTATCTAATTTCAAGGACCATAGAACACTGTTTTCCAGGATGGTTTCTGTTCCACTTTTACAACTCAGACAGCAGTGCTTTTTAATTTGTCCAGAGTTCCCACGGCTGATGGCAGGGAGGTAACTCTGGTATACGTTTCTCTGCCACAACCCCAAACCATAAATGTGCATCATCAGCATACTGGGCTATAAATGGTTATCAATGAGAGGCTGTGAATGTTAAATTGCTGACATAAGACTACAGCTGGCACAGGAAACCCTTCTTAATTATAAACCACCCTCCTTAGAGAAGTAGCTCTGATCCCACCAGAAGGATAGTGGCAGAGAAGAAAATTATTGACAATAAATCATGGGACGGAAGTCGAGAGCCACTCGAGCTCCTGAAGACCTGCTGTCACTCAGCCCCACTCGCTAGAGCTGTCTTCTCACAGCCAGATGCTGTTTCTGCAGAAGCTCTCCCAACGTTGGTAAGCGCAGAGCCAAGAGTTCTAGCCCTGACCTGACCCTGCCGAGGCTGCAAGACTAATACTACAGAAGGGAGCAAAATCAAATAATACCCAAAACATAAGAAACTTAGACGTGACTTTCTCTAGAACAGTTGACAAAACTCACCAGAAGCAGATCATCTTAGCTGCTCCTACTTCACAAGCATGAAGACAACTGGTTACGTGAAATCTGTGACATGTCACCTTCTCATGGCATGCTGTCTGGTTTGAGACTCTAGTTGTTTTTAAAGACAACCTTGAGGAGAAGATATTGTTCATATAAAATAAAAAAGACAACAGTTTTTTTTTAAAATCACTGTTTATCAAATTCCAGCTAAAAAAATGCTATGCAATTTAACTAAAATAAAAATTTCTTCAGCTTTGTCTACTCATGACCCATTTTTACTCAAGATATTTTTTCATGGCCCAAGGTGTACGATACAAAGATGGGTATATAACCCAAAATCTACCTGTCAGTAAATCACACATTTATTTTAAAACAATTCTTTGATACACGATAGATAGATAGACAGATAGATAGACAGACAGACAGACAGACAGACAGACAGACAGACAGATAGATAGATAGATAGATAGATGGAGAGGGAAGAGAGGGGAGGAAAGAAAGAATAAAATGTAAAAGAATTAATTTTATCTTGGCTGAAATGTAAAAGAATTAATTAAATCTTGGCTGAATATATGATACGTCAGCATGTAGAGTATCTTCATTTCTCAGAGTTGATTGAGAATTTGATTTTATAATTGTTGATACTCAGAACGCCTCTTAGTATAAATATGTACTAAAAACAATCAGAGACATATTTAATGCGATTTTAGAAATTGTTGGAAGTTTTGTCTTAATTCCAAGCCCAAATATGTTGGATGATTTTTTAAAATGAAACTCAAGCCAGCAACTCTAAGAATAATGCTTAATCAAACATTTTAACCCAAGAAATTCCAAAAATAAACAGATGTGGTACAGGCTGAAGAATGACGGTGGGAAAATATTCCAAGTCTCTGTTTTCTGTAATTAAATCATTATGTTTCTATAGCAGCAGAAAAATTGTTAAGTGCAGTGAGTAAAGCACATAGCATACCGTGGTCTCAAATCGATGCTGAGGTATTTCAGATGGTTTGCTTGTTACTTGGCGTTGTCTGGCTGGAGGGCGTGTGCAGTGCAAGGTGCCAGCGTTGGGTGTTTAAAACCAAGACTGAAGTGGAGCTGTGGGGTGCAACATGGGCAAGCACTGCCAGACACAAGTTGAACTAAGTATGTGTTTGGTTCTGAATTAATTTCTGGTAGTTGCGTGTTCAGAAACATGTTTTTCCTGTTGTCAACTCTTTCATAACTCGATTTGTTTACACAGCGGGGTAGTGACCCAGAGTTTAGGAAGCTATGACAGAAAACGCTAACTTTGCTTAAAAGACAAATACAACTATAAAATGGTGGGGATTCAGTTTCATGGCTAATACTTGCATTGGATCCGAAAGGCCCTGGGTTTGCTGCTCAGTATTGCAAAAAGGAAGGAGGAGGAAAAGGAAAGGGCGAGGATAGGGAGGAGAGAGAGGATAAGGAGGAGAAAGAGAAGGGAGGAGGAGCAAGAGGAGGAGAATGGTCTGCATTCTCAAGACAGTGGAAACTGAAAAGATGATTATATAGAAAAGACTTTTAGGACACTCTCCAATTTCAAAAGTAGCAACTAATAGCAAAAGGGAAACCACATCCAAATATGTGGAGAAATAAAACCAAACTTAAGAAATATTGAACCCAGCTAAATTAAATGGGGTGGTGCGTTCATGGTAGCTCATACCATTGAGTTATTAGGTTGACACATGTCAGGGGCGAGAGTCAAGTGTTTCGGGGAGGAGTTCAAGCCTGCCAATAAAGCCTTCCCCAAGTCTAGAAAACAGTATTTTTTAAGAAATAAGCTTAATGGAAAAAGGATACTTGCTATTATAATACCATTATATATTTTACTTGGTAATAGTTTTGAAATGTTTCTTAATAAAAGGAACTATACTCAGGCAACAGAGGAAGATGTGGGAGACAGATTCTACACTTAATGGAGGCTAAGTTACTATGAACATAATAGAGGTATTCATTATGTAGGAATATGAAGAGAAAGTCCTTTAGTACAGTACAATTTCTTCTGTGTGTACCTCCCTTAGAACCTATTTCCACTTTGATTCAGCCAGACACTCTAAAAAGATGTTCCATGAAGCACACACTGAAGTTGATCTAAAAGAGACACCTATGTTTTATATGGATGCATACAAGTAACTTTAAATCTAGACTCAGCATATGAGAGAAGATGTGATACCTACCTCAGTCTGACTTAACAGGTTTTCTTAAAAGAACTACTTCTAAACTGTTCATTCTCACAAATATGATTTCATTTTTCTTTATGACTTCATGAAGCTCCATTACATGTACACACACACACACACACACACACACACACACACACACACACACACACACATTATCTTTATTCATTCATCCATTGATGGGTGTCTAGGCTGGATTCATTTCTTGCTACTGCATGCCTGCTTTTGGATCTATAACCTAGAGTGCTATATCTGGGTCATACAGAATATCTATTTCCAGTTTTTTTCCCTTTTGGAACCCCTATGCTGATTTCCAACACCAGTTTACATTCCCAACAGCCAGGAACTGGGCTTCTTCTTCTCTCCATCCTTTCCAGCATTTGTTGGATTATCCATTTTGTGTATTGAATTGGATAAATTTGCCTTCCACTTACTCGTTTACTCAGTCAACTTTTATGAATTGAGCATATGCAATGTGCACTGATGCAGGCACTCCGGTTGCGGAGGCAAACTGAAGGAGGAGTTTCTCTGTCCATGGGACCAACTTTTTAGGGTCAGCTCCTAATCTCTTCTCTCTGCCTCCTTGAGACCATAGGCCTGCTCCACCATCAGTTCTTCAGACAGACACACAGACTAGTCATTTCTGTCTGAAATCTCAGTTTGTCTGCCTTTTCTCCCTTGTCTTTGCTACTTAATTTCTGCAGTATGGGAGGGATTTTCAGTGTAAGCCCTCAGCGTTGGAAGCTGTTCCTTTTACATACCTGTCCACTCACAGAACCATTCTAAGACAGTCATATCCCCTAAGTGATACTCAAGTCTAAGGCATGGTTGGGCATTGAGAAACATAAGCTAGAAGTTAACTTGTTTCATTTTGAGCACACCAGTGAAGATGCTGAAGAGGAGCTTCTGTCTAAAGATGTGTGTTTATTTTTATGGATATAAAATATAGTGACCCTCATAATTTTGCTGCAGTCTGCTAATTGATTACTTTCTCTTTCATATTATCTCCTTTGTTAAAATCAAAGAACATCATAGCTCCCTCATGAATGTTTAGTGTTGTTTCCTCTATAGGAAGAATAAATAAGATTAAAATGAATCCTAATATTCCCCATCATTGGAAAATGAAATTTTGAGGTGTGTGCTGTGATGTGATATGATGTGATGTGTGTGTACATGCATTGTTCTATTGTACCAACTTAAGATAGACCCCTAAACACAGGAGCCCATCTTACTTAGATTTCCGAGTGTTTTAGTATATCAGTGACCCACATGTAGAGTCAAGAAAAAGGCAGGGAGTAGGTCTGGACCCCAAAGCAGAGGAGACAGCTTATGGGTTATGAGCTTGCTCATTGGTAGCATGATTTTTGGAATCAGTTTACCTGGTACCTACAAATTCAGTGCCTCTTCATACCTCCTCTACCTTCTAGGTGCATTTATTAAATGGACTTATGTTCTGTTCATTGAGAAGATGCCACACTTAACCCATTCAGTGGTTTTTCAATTATGACAGTAGAAGCAAAAATTTATTATGGTAAAGAGAAACCTGCGTATAATCTTCACAAGGTTTACATAAACATTCCCCGACATAGTTGTTACGCCAGCAAAAAGACTTTTTAGAATGAAAAACTAGATTTCATGTTCATGCTTGGTTTTTAAAGGGAGGTCTACTATAAATCAAGAACAAATTCCAGAAACAACAGCAACAACTCTTGTCTAAGTAGAACATTTATCGCCTTCTGAACTGTAGCTGATGGGAGGATGCTTTAATTTCTTTTTGGATCTTATTTTCACTTTTATGTCCAGCATCTGTTTTTAAAAGTCATCTTGCTTTGATAAAGTTATTTAGTAAAGGCAGAAGAATATGAAAGAGGAGTCCATACTGGAAAGGCGAATGAGTGACTGTCAGAACCTCCAATTCTTATTCTATAATTCCAGAGCTCAGGCCTGCTTCACCTGCTTGACTGCCATGTCTGAGGCCATAGGACATGAACTAGAACTGAGGACTGTATCACCAGACTTTCTAATAGTTCCTTAGCAGAATGGAATTCTTGATGTCTTTTATAACTGTTCAAAGTATTAATCCAGTGGAGTTAGAAATGGGAATTTTAAGAACAGAATTAGGGTTTAGATAGGTAAGTACAGTAGGTACACTGGGTTATTTGAGGTTCTTCCTCCATGAGTCACTTTGTGCCCATCTGCCTGCACACAGAGGCAGGTTTCCAATAGTCATCTTAATCCCTCCTGGCGAGGCCGGGAATAATAGGCCTCATCCATCGAGGTCTGGACCCTGAAATCAGCTGAGCCCAAGGGTCCCTAACTTGTCAGCTTTGAAGGGGATTAAGATATTTAAGTCTCATTCAGGGAAGATAAAGAATGTTGTGAACTCCTGGAGCGCGTTTCCTAGCACAGGGATCAGAGGGCTGAGGGGGAAATAAAAAACCAACCGGGAAGATGGAAGACAAAGAGAAGGAGAGTGGAAGGCAGAGGTAGACGGGTGTCACAAAAGCATCGGTGGGGGTATTGTTGTGCAGTTTTCCTGGGATTTCTTTTCCGTGAAAGGTGGCTCTGTCGAGGGAGTGGCCATCTATGCACACATTTAATTCTCTTATTCCCTTAGATGTCTATGTGTCTCCCAGCATTAACAGAAACAAGTCTTTTTCTTCCTTTTCATCTGCCTCCAGTTGATTTATAGTAGTCAAAGTCCAAAGTTAATAAATTGTATTAGTAAAACATATTAAGTATATTTGGAGCAGCCATTCTTTAGTCAATGCCCCTTTCCTACTCAGACGGTGCACGTGGAAGTATGTTTCATGCCTCAGACATATCAAGGCTGCTGCCCTCTGCCTCCAAACCTATAGAATCTGGGAGAAATTCAAATGTTCCAGAAAGTCATCAGAATTTTATCAAGTCCTCTTACCTCTGCACTGAGAGGATTTCTGGTCTGAAGATACAGCCTTACACTCATTTGAAATTGCCTGCTTTGCTTTTACTTGTTCTGAAGAGACTGCGAGTTATTTGTCACAGAGGACATGACACTCACATGACACTCTACTCCATGTTTTTCCAGTTTTATTTTAAATAACCCTCACGCCATGTATTTCATACCTCGGCTGCCCTACAGATATCCGTGAACTGTCCATAGCACACCCAAAGTGAGTCACGAAAATCCCAACTTTGTGACATGAGAAGCAAATACTTGGAAACTCCAACTCAAGTGAGACAGTGGTGACACCTAGGAAGATAAGTATTCACCGTGGGACGTGCAACTCTGATGCATTTCCTCACCGGGATCCCCATTTCTAGATAAGTAGTGTCCAAGTTCTAGTGCGAGTTCTTTTTTGGGCAATGTGTCCAGGTGTGTGGCCACAGAGCCCTTCCTTTTGAACAGAATAAAGGAAAGAGGCTCTGGCAAAGCTTGGATCCCCAACTCGCCTCCCAGAGATGGTGCGAGAGGAGAACCTTAGCCGGGAGAACACAACGCTTGCAGGGAACTCAGCCTCCTAACTCTCCAAGCTTCCTAAAAAGAACACTCCGACATGTATTACATTCTACTAGTCAATCTACTATGAGTCATTAAAAAAAAGCATCCCTTTCTCAAGCTACATCTGTTGAATGATAGGTACGTTCAAAAACATTTTAAAAGTCATTGACAATGAGGGGTCACTGTAAACCCTGCCTCTGAGACGTGTCCCGTCAACCAGATGCTTGCCAGAAACAGAAACACGTCTTCTCTACTGAGCCCTAGATGCATCTGGTGGCAGACCCCGAAGCTACTGGCATGAGAACATGTTCGCAAATCTAAAATAAATAACTGGAGGAGGTTTGTTGCTCACAGAAAAATGGCAGTGTGTTTGCATGAACACCTCTCCTCCCTGATCCCTCTGACCCGAGAACATGAGTGAAACTCTGAGAGTTGCCAAGTTCCAGAGCTGGGAACAGACCCAGCCAGCAGGGCTTTTCTTCTTCTCCCTTAACCACCTGGACACATTATCTCCAGTAGAAACAGGTTAAAAATTCACAGTTTCATTTTTGCCAATCAATAGGGATTTGGGAGACTTGAAGGTTGCATATAGCGTAGGAAGGGACAAGCTCTTTTAGTCATGATTTATGAACAGAGTCAACTCAGTTAATTTTTTTTTTCTTTTTTGCTTTATGTTACTTTACCCATATTCCTACCTTCTTAAGTCAGAATTTCGGGGGGGGGATTTTTATCCTGCTTATCTTTGTTATAGCTCATTTTCCCCAGTTAAATCTGTTTGTGCCTCAACTTACAGCCTACCAGTTATCTGGATAGGAATCATATCTCTGGCCCTTTGTCTGGTCAAGCGGCCAAAGGAACATCCAGAGAAGGGACAGGTTAGGAAGGCTAGTAAAAGAGAGGAAGATGTGCTGTCTCGTAGGAAGATGGAGACGAGGAGGAGGGGCCCTGTGCACAGAGTGCCCCTTTCCAGTTCCACCTGGTCCTTCACTCATGGTGCCCTGAGATCATCCAGTTCCTTCTTGTCCTTCCTGGAGCGCTCATAGAGTGATGACCACTCTACCTCTAATTGCTCCTTCCAGTTTTACCCCATACTCTCTGGTTTAGGACCCTGGAAAACACATGTACCTGCTGTCTGTTCAGAGAGTAGGGAACTATTTTTTAATTAATTAAATTAGTTCTTTGACAGTTTCCTACATGTATGTAGCACATTCTGATGACTCTCACCAAAACCTTTTTTTGTCTCCCTATAACCTCTTGTCAACTTGCCTCCTCCCTCCACCCTTTCCCACGTTCGTGTCTCTTTCCTTTGCTACCCACTGAGTTGACCAGGGATGTCTGTGTGATCGCAGGGATGGAGCTATAGTGAAGCTGGGATGGGCTACTGGCAAGTCCAGTCTTGAGGAGGCCGATGCAGACAACTGTTGCTAGTGGGAGCTCATGTCTGCAGTGGCTAGGTCATGCCCAAGGACAGCATCCCTCCACTCTCTCTCCTGTCTCTCCTAGGTCATGCCCAAGGACAGCATCTCTCTACTCTCTCTCCTACATCATGCCCAAGGACAGCATCTCTCCACTCTCCCTCCTGTCTTCTGGCCCTTGCATTCTTTCAGCCACTTCTTCCACTGTATTCCCTGAGCAGTAGAGGGGGTGATACAAATATGTGGTTTAGAGTTAAGCATCCACTCTATTGCTTGCTACTCATTCCAGAATTGTAGACTTCATGGTTAACTACTCATCCAAAAGCTTGCCTATTGTACAGTCAAAGTTTTACACGAAGAGCCATCAAAGTTAATACAAAACCTTTTCACATCAGCCTATTATACCCCTCAAGCTGTAGAAAACAAAGTCTCTCAAAGATAATTCTTTGATGTGGGATTCCCCTCTGTATGCTGTGAATACTATTGGTTAATAAAGAAATTGCTTTGGCCTGTTGATAGAGCAGAACTTAGGTAGGCAGAGAAAACTAAGCTGAATCCTGGAAGGAAGAAGGCAGAGTAAGAGAGAAGCCATGTAGCTCCCACTGGAGACTTTACCTGGTAAGCCACAGCCATGTGGTGATACACAGATTAATAGAGATGGATTAGTTTAGGGTATGAATTATCCAGAAATATGCTTAAATTATTGGCCAAACAGTATTGCAAATAATATGGTTTCTGTGTGATTTTTGGGGGTGCTGAGCAGCCGGGAACCAATAAGTGGCCTCCTTCCAACAATTCCTCCTGCAGAATATGGCCTCCAAATAGTCACCACTTGACTACTACCTTTTTCTTTTTGGGTCTCCTTATTTTAAGAGATATGAAAAGACATAAAGTATGTACCTTATATATGACATACCTTTGGCTTAGATTAACAATAAGATATCATAATTCTCTTGCAAATACCATACTTTGAAATAACCTAAGCAAGAAAATATAACTTTAGTCTCTCTCTCTCTTTCTCTCTCTCTCTCTCTCTCTCTCTCTCTCTCTCTCTCTCTCACACACACACACACACACATACCTGTTTTTCTTGTCTGTTTTGATTTCTCCTTAGATTCATCTATATAACTGGATTATTTCACTAGAAATATTTTTCCTCATTGCCTTTGTGATTGCCAAATTGTGTGAACGATGTACCCTTGTTTTGGTGAATGTTGGATTGCATTTCTTTAAAGTAAAATTTGCCCTTGTAATATATTGTTGACATTATCATGCCTGTAATAACTTTTTCCGCACATGGACCATTCTATTCTTTGTACTGAGAAGAGCTAGTTTTCAGATGGTTGGAACTCTTGGAATGTTAAGTTTTAGTCTTTTAGAAATTCAAACAACCCAACTCTTGAATGCAAACAAAATACAGAGACTTGCAAATGTTTGTACCTAGTTATAGAAATGTAACCTTTCACCCAAGGAATTTTTCAGTGTTTGCAAAGTGCTGGTGAGAGTCCAAAATGGCAAAGTCACTTTGGAAGAAGTTTGGCAGTTTCTAACAAAATGAAACATGTTCTTATCATACATCCAGCAATTCTACTCCATAGCATTAATGGAAATAATGAAAAACTTGCCCATGTGGAAAAGTCTGCACATGATTATTGATAGCAGATTTACTCATTTTCACTGGAACTCGGAAGTAACTAAAACATCTTTCAATAGATGAATGGATAAACAACTTGTGGTTTCTCCACACGATGGGATATTATGAAAAATGAAAGTTAGCAATTTATCAAGCCATCAGAATGAGGGGCTTTGTTAAGTGAACAAAGTCAATCTGAAAAATATGCCTACTATATGACTCTCTGTAAAAATTCTAGAAAAGACAGAAACTTTGGAGGTCATGAAAGATCAGCACTGCCAAAACTGATCATCAATTGTCACAAATGCCTCAAATCACAATAATGCAAATTGTTAACAGTAGGAGAACCTCAGTCAGGGTAGGGGATAAAAAGAGACTAGTGGGAATCTTTTTGTATTTTCTGTTCAACACTCCTATGAATTTTAGACTTCTATAAAATGAATAATTCCTAATTTAAAACAAAATCGAACAAAAATGAACCTACTCCTCAAATGTAACAGTAAGAAAGTCTAAACAGCTTTGAAGATTACTTCTGGCTGTGGATGCAGTAGTGGCCCTGTGGATAAAACAATTGCATCACATGTTGTGAGGACCTGGGTTAGACCCCTCAGAACCCACAGAAAAAGCTGACTGTTGTGCATGCATCCATAATCTCAGCACTAGGAAGGGAGAGAGTCAAGAGGATCCTTGGAGCTTGCTGGACAGACAGCCTGGCTGAGTCAGTGAGCTTCAGGTTCAGAGAGACCCTGTTTGAAACAATAGGATGAGAATGAGTGAGGAAAGACACATCAGGACATTTGTATCCTGACCTCCACCCAAAAGAAAAAAAATGGAGGCACGTACATCTAGTCACTTGCTGGCACTTAAGTAGAAAGAAGGCAGAGCAAACTCCCATCCTTGAAGCAGCTGGTGTTCTCTTTGCATTGTCTCGGTGGAACCTTATAAAGTGGGTATTATATGAGGTGTTGCAGCTTAGAAAGATTAAGCAGTTTGTCTCAGGCCATGGTGCCAGGAAATGGTACAGCCATGTTGCTACTGGAGAATCTGGGGTTCCCTCTTGTGAGTTCTTAGTCTAGTTAAGAAAATTATTGAGAAATGGACTGGAAAGAAAGCTTAAGAACAATTTTATTAGTGTTTGAGAGGTAAGCAACTGAGTAGGTAAGCTGAAAAAGCCTAATAGCTTCTTGAGAGAGGAGGAGAAAGAGAAAAACATGCCTTTTAAGTTAGCATGTAGGTCACAGAAAGAGCTCTCCCCGAGTGTCAGGGAAAGCACACTTAGGCTTTCGAATTGTATCTAAAAGAAAAAGAAAAAGACAAAAAAGTTGTACTCTTCAGGAACTCAGAAAAGCAGATAGGCTGCATGCATAAGTCTGTATAAGTGGCTGCACCAAGGGAAGGGTTTCTGGGAAGAGTTTGCACATTATCTCATTAAGGGATAATTATTCCTCCCATCTCCTTTGCTTGTCTTCAGGTGAATCAGCTTTCCTGGGAAAGAGGGACTCCTGATTGGCAGGCCCAGCCTCATTAACTCTGAACAGAGGTATCATCAGTAGTAAGTAATCTTAGGAGCAAATCAGATTGTCATGTCTCTACCTGGGGCCAGATATAACCCATTCCTTTGACCAGGAGGCCTATGAAGGAACAGTTATAATGTTTCCTACTGTTACCAGGGAGCTGGGGAGTGGAGTACAAAGCAGATCATGGGGGAGGGATGTATCTTCAGTGGCCTCCAAGGCTACTAATAATCCTTGTCTAGCTAGCTAGCTACCTACCTACCAGTGCTACAACTCAAGTCTTCTCAGTGGAAGGAAAAAGAAGAAAGAGGGGCATCAGGGCTGCTGTCTGCTTCTGAAGACGGTGTCTGGAGCAGGAAAGTAGAATAAGGAGTAGCTCTTCACTCTGCCTCAAAGAGCCCACCATGATTATGCCTCTGTGGGCTCCCCGACTGGCGAAGCCAATCACTCCCCTGACTCCACGGCAGGACTGCCCTGCAAGCAGCCAGGAGCTAGAATTTAGAGACTCTCTCAGAGGTAGCTAAATCCCAACATCAGAGGGAAACACAGTAGAAGAATAATTGTGTGGAAAGCCTGTGTGGATGATCTACCATTAATATTCTATAATACAGAAAATGCTTGCCACACGTGCAGCGTTCTTTATGGTCCTCTCAGGGTATTTTTATTACAGTTACGAGCAATAGCTCTGGGAAGACACGCCGGCAGCTCTCAGTTTTCTCCATCACCTACCATATTCTTTTCTTTACTTCTGCTCTTACATTAAAAGGCGACGGGGAGGGGGGGTGTTCGGAGCTCAGATATTACCTTTGCTAATTCTGAAAGAGGAAAACCTGCAGAATCAAAAGCTCAAATAGCTCACTTTAAAAGCACTTGAGAACAAGAGAAAGTTTTATGTGATTACATTAATAGCAGTGACAAATGCATGCGAAACACTTAACCATGGTGTGTGATGCAAAGAAAGCCCATTTAGGTGTCATTCATCTTTTCCACAGTAGTACAATGAGTACTCTCTGCTGTATCTTTTCAGGCAGCGCTGGATGAAGATGCTGCATTTTTCAGAAGGCAGCTCCGCATCCTGGCCTCCTCGAGGCCTTTTACAGAAAAACGGTTAAAACCCCAAAGAGAAAACAAAATCTTTCTGAATCTCAAAATATCAAAAAGGAAAAAAAAAAAACCTTCCAAAACCCAAAGTACAAAACAAAATCCCTCCCTCAATTCTACCTCTCTAAAACAATATTTTTGGAAACACTTTGGAAAATATCTTTGGAGGGACATGATTTTTATTTACCAATTGGTTATCTCTAATACTTTCTCTCCAAAGGAAACAAACTAAGCAAAATGAGCTAGGAGCCCTGATAAGGGATTTCCAAGGTCAGCATCATGAAGGAGAGGAAAGAAATGTGGGATTATAAAGAAAATAGTGGCAGAGCACAGAGAAATGGGGAGGGGGTGATAAGGAGACAGAAGAATTAGAAATGACGGCTCTCGTGACTGCAGGCTGAGAAAGCTCCGAAACTCCAACAGAAGTTTAGCCACATTCCTCTGAGCCCATCATCACTACAACTAAGTTTGCTGGGCGAGAGAATCTGTATGACATGAGAAACAAAAAATACTGAGAGTCAGACCGGCCTACATTTTACTAACCATGGTCCTGGTGATTCACGGGGCTAAGCCAGCCTCCCATTCCCACCCTTTTCTCTCTGACTTTGCTCTGGAGGAGCAACTGACACAGCCTTAGAGCTAGCAGAGGCCACATGGGGAGCCTCTTGAGAATCATTAAGCTTCCTTTTGTGGGATGGTATGTGAACAGGATTCATCCACCAATGTTGGCCCCCATCTGTCTGAGCTGCCCACTTTCTTCTTCTAACCTCTTTACACTTTGGTTCTTTGTTTTCAGTTTTCCTGGGAAGATCAAGTTAGTCTGTCTAAGACATCCTGGCATTCACAGATGCCTCGTTGTTACCGTGAAAGTGGGGCCTAAGGAAGAACAGAGTTACTGATGGAAGAGATCAGGTAGCGTTTCAGCAGAGCAGACAGGCGGCCAGGCAGGTAGGGGCTTTGGAGAAGAGAGGTGACCCGTCCCCCACAGCTGCACAGAGTTGTTATGGACATGAGGCCCAGTGCGGGATCGTCTCCTTTCTGACCTCAAAACATGCATTTAAATCACATAGGGAAAAGAAAACACTTAGATTTGAAGTTTTGAAAGGATATTAAATAAGAGAATTTTGGTTATGCCAGATATGGATGCCAGTACCATAGGCAAGAACCTCATAAAACATATCTAGCCCAGGCAAAAAATAAAACAGACAAAAATAGAATATCATTTGAACCAGAGCAAGTCCATAAATTCTGCTCTAAAATTTCAAGCCAACACACATCCCATATTGTACAAGGGAGCCTGGAAGGAGGAAATTAGCAATAAAGAAAAAAGCTTTTAAAAGTAACAGGCTGAAGCAGAAAGAAAACGGCAAAGCTACAAAAGTCAGAGTGAGTACTTATCTGGGAAGAAACATCAAGAAAATATGTGATTTTCCTTTTTGAAGATTCTGGATTGCGGAGCCCATCTGAGAGAGAGCATGAGTCAATATGGGTGGGTAGGTTCAGCTTGTTGGACAAATAAGTTTTGCTTCTCACCAGGACATTTGGATACTACATAAATAGAAACCTTCTTTTCATCTTGAGAAGCATAAGGGAGTGCTTTCTCGGAGTGAATATTTTCCTCAAATCACTTGGAAAAGAGAGAGAACATTTATTTCCATGTTTCTCATATCTAGCAAACTCTGTTGACCTCAGCTTGAACTGGAAAACATTGCTCTAATAAACCTACCTCTCTTTATCATCTGCCCATGGTGGTAGAAACACCGTCTCCCACAGTACTTCCCACTTGAAACAACATGCTTCGGTTTGGTACAGGTAAACCCCATCTGGTACAAATGCTACTTTGTTAAATGAGGCACGTGCAACCAAAGGCAGCTGCCAACCACCCAACAAAGTTCTCCATTAGTGCCTAGGTTGTCCTCATGACTGGCTATGGTGTGGACCTGTATTTGGTGTTAGAACTAAAATCTCAAAAAATCTAGTTTTATAGCTCTTGACTCTACCTTTGTGTCCAGAATAGGGAATTATTCCGAACTAATAGCTTCAAATGTTTTGCCCTAATCACACTAGAAGGTTGTGTTTACAGCTGGAAAGAAGAAGTGAGAATGAGGAAAGCCGGAAGTGAAGTACAGAAACTGCCTCATTGGTTGCAGCTCTCTTTGAACATAGTCTGAACAATTGCCACTTGTCATTGGTCAGCGTTGTAGCCTGTTGACACATCGAGTTAGATTGTAGAAGAGCACCATCTGTTTACACAGCAAGTTAGCTTGTAATGCATTATGTAAGGAGAAACCATGAACCAAATTTAAAATACATGGGAGGTACCATTAGTCTAAAAAACAACAAACAACAAAACAAAAGAAAAAATAAAATATAACCTCTCGGTAAGACACATGTGGCTGCCTTGAAAGCCACATCTTAAGTCAGTGTTGTTTTGCTTGATTGATTCTACAGCTCACATCTAGGAACTCCAGAAAATGAGAAGTCTTTGTGTGAAGAGGTCCTGGAGCACGTGCCATTGTTGCCATGATGCTGTGTTTCTGGAACACTCAGCTACTCTCTTCCATTTCCAGTCCCTCTAGGAACCTGGCTGTGGAGACTCTGGGGCACCTAGTCACTGTGTCCTGTCTCCATGGCCCCAAAACACTGTAGAGGCTTCAGGTGACACGCTGCTCTCTAGTCAACTTCTTATATACAATATTTCCTCAAAATTGAACATTCAAATTTGCCGTTCACACCCAGAGCTATATTTGTTTACTTATAAGGAGACTGGGAGGAATGCAAAGAGTATATATGTATGCATGCTCTAAAGAGGAAAGGGAATGGCCCCAAGTAGACCGATCAAGGGGTTGCAGTTCTCAATTTATCTGTTCCTTGGCTGCCATTCTTTTTGAATTTCTCTTATTTAGTCTCCAATTCACTGTTTGAGCTAGAATAGAGATCATGATCCCTGGAAGGAAACGGAATAATTAAAGGTCATTCAATAGACCGTCATTCTTTTATATAACCTCCAAGGGAAAGGCCCTTAGTGCTCACAGTATTTCACAGTTCAATTTGGTAAAAGTAGAATTATAATTGTAACCCTAGAACACCATGCTTTCTGCTCATCAGAGGCAAAGGCAAAATGCTTGTCTGTATGCTTATCTGCCAGGGTAAGTAACAGGATGAACATCCTTAAACATTGTCTTTCATTAAAGAGCTGATGTTGGAAAATCTCAAGTATTTATACTTAGTTGACAAATATACATTTATATTTAATATCCAAAGGCATATTTAAGTGTTATATTTGTATTTAATTGTTAGGTATCTTTCTCTATGGCATATCAGTTTCAAAAAGTTTGGGTTGGTTTTTCTTATGCTTTCTTTTACAATGTTTTCGTGTTTTGATATTTATTGATTGATTTAATTAATGAATTTTGAGACAGGATCTCACCATGTGACCAAAGAAGGCTTTAAAATTCGAATCTACCTGTCTCTGCCTTTGAAGAGCATGCTACCGTAACCAACTCTGATGGTTTCTTGCAGGCCAAATTTCAAATATAATACAATGACATTTGACTATTATTTTTTAATAAATTAAAAGTCCATGGATATTAACAGTTCCAAGACTGTGCAATTGAACAGAGGCATGTCATGGAGTGTTTTACTTTACCCTTTCATTCCTGCCTGGAAATGTGCTGGGAAAAATATATACAACATTTTATCCACTGGGTGATGTCTGTCTGAAGTAGTGGTAGGATTTCTCTAGTTTTCAGCAAACATGGGATGAACAAGGGAGAAGCTGAGGATGTAACCTCCCCTAAATAATTCAGATTTTTTCCCCTCCTGAGTTAGAGCATCAGAACTAGAAATGTTTGACTTTATGTTACTTGCTGCTCTGTGTCCCATGAACTTTTCATGTTATGATACTCAGAAAAGAAAACAAATGTATTATAAATGGATAGACAACAGTATTCGGAGGGTAGCTCTGTGGTGGAGCAGTATTCAGCATGTGTGAAGCTGGGGATTCAATTCCAGAAGGGTGTGGACTATTGGTATCTGAGACGCACTTGTTTGGGGAAATGTTCGTAATCTAACTGAAGTTCCCCTAGGCTATAAATGATTTTCTCAAGGGCTTGTGTCACCTATAACATCTTTCCCTCATAGCACACCAATTAGAATCCAAACCACAGTTCAAGTGCTCTGGCTAGGGAGGCTGTAAGCAGGCAAATTTTGCTTTTTCTGTCTCCATCATTTTTCATTTGCCTTAATTATTGAAAAAAAACCCAGAAGCATAGTCCCTGGGCTCTAAAAATGTCTCGCACATGGTAATCAGAGCTGTTAAAGACCTGAAGTTTGCATAGCTGGGTATATTATGGTTATTTAAAGGTGTATCAAAGAAAAGTGGGTTCATTCTTTTTTCTTATGTCCGATTACCTTATCTGTCTTCATATGATTCACGATTGCTGCCACCCCAAATCGCGCCTTTGTGAGCCCCGATAAAAAATTCATTCTCAAGTAAAGCAATTCATGCTCAGCAGAGAATAAGTTTAATTCCATCTGTTTAAAAGCATTTGTGACTATAAATCAGTCTTTATTTAATGGAAGCAATAAACCAACAGGCAAGCTTAATTTTCTCACAATCTCTCTAGGACTTCTGCTTTTGTTTATTTCATTTTTTGAGAGCAGATGTATCTAGGGAGGCCTTTTTTTTTCTTTACCAAAAAAATCCTATGAGTTACCCTTTCTCATCTTCCCTAGAATTTTTTTCTTTCTTTCTGACTTGGGGGAGTGGGGCGGTGTGGGAAGAGCCGGTGGATTTAGACTGTGTATTTTATCTTGGGTAGTAGCTCAATTTTGAAAACCGAAATCTAATTTTTATGACAAGTATTCCTTTTAACTCTTGTTAAAGTCTCTTGAGAAGTTTAATTTGGGGCTGGGATTGTAACTCAATGGTAATGTACCCACATAGAACATTCCAGGATCTTGGCTGATTTTGAGAGGGAGATGGATAGGGAGTGAGGGAGAATGGGAAAGAGAGAGATTTACTTTTCAACTTCCCAAGGTCTGAAGTCTTAGTTCACGTTTGCGAACAGAATCTGACCACAATCTCATGAAGTTGAACCCGCTCAGTTTTCTTTAGAGTGAATGCTTGCCTGCTCCCTGATGGGACCAATCCAGAGTTGGTGTCTTGAAGAAAGCTGTGCCACTCAACAGAGCACCATAGAAAGAGTCTGAAGAGCAGGGGCAGTCTGAGACTGAATAGATGATATTAGGTTGCAGTTTCTACAAGAGGTTTCTAGGCATCCATCCCTCCACAGGCTTTGAATTTTATTTGAGATTTATCAGATGTAATTCAGAATATTCTAGCCTTGGAAGTCTCAGAGACATAATGTAGGATTCATGGCCACATTTACTCTGTCCCCAAGATTGTACTGTCAAGTTATACTTCCCTAGGAAGCCAGGAATCCTACAAGACTGATTTCAGCATGTGTTGGGACTGCTTTCTCAGAAGTAAAACTTGGGTCAATGTCAGTTTTGTAGTGTCTCTGACCCTACTCATCAAGACCCAGCCTCCAGCCACACTGCATGTTAGAATTCCATGTGAAACTTTAAAAAAAGGCAATAGTAAGACCTTCCAGAAATGGTCCAGGTTAGCAGTAGGTAGTACTTTATCATCTGATGCCTCAAGTGTTCCAGCCAGAGCAGACTCCGAAGATCTTTCATTTGGAGAGGATGGAGATCCTGGTTGTAATTGAGTGTTTCTTAGTCTGATCCTGAAAAGCCTTCTGACTTTCAGGATCTTCGGTCACTGAGGCAAGAGCAGAGATAAGGGATTTGGGGAGATAACTTCCTTTCCAGGAAAAAAATAATTAGATCCACCCCAAGCCAGTGATGGGAGGTATCTTCCTTTCTTGCCATGGGGCTTCCAATTTTCCAAGTCGCTGTTGACAACAGAGTACTGCAGTTTCTTGGGTTTTGTTTTCTTGAATAACATAACTCCAGAAGCTCCATTTAAGCTGATATCATTATGGACTTTGAAATCTCCTGCCTGCGTTCAGTTCCTTGATTTCTGAATTAAGAAGTACTTAGACGGTAATGACTTGCTTGGAGTGCCTGTTCTTTAATGGAGCCTGCAGAGCAGGGCTCTTACACCACTGCATACAGAGGACATTTTCATCAGGTTGCAGGCAATTGTCTTAAAAAGCTGAAGCCAGAGAGAGGAATGTGAAAGCGTTCAAATGATGGGAAGGAAATCAAGCTGTCTTGATTTCCAGTCCTCTCTATTAATTAAGGCAGATAATAAAACAGAGCAACCGCCTTCCCTGCAGTGGTGAGATATGCATGCATCTTCTTTCTTTTACTAATGGTCTCTGACCATCTGTTAGGACTTTTCCTTCTGCTTCATCTGATGCAATTCTTCTTGCCTAGTTCAATCTAGCTTCTGCGTCCCCCCCCCACTTGCTTGTTGACAGCTCCTTACCCATGGAAATCCCTTTTTATACATACCAATGGCATGGTCCCCACTCATTTTCCCAGTAAACAAGCCTCAGACTAAACAAATGGTACTGCAAACAGCAAAGGCAGTATCCCTCTTGAGTTGTTAGATCATTAGAACTGCTGTAAGTACTATATAACAACTAAAAAATTCAGATAAGA